>CAAKHC010007246.1:6311-20105 GCA_901007825.1 Macroramphosus scolopax
TTCCCAGACTAACCCACAAGGCAGCGGGGCACACACACACACACACACACACACACACACACACACACACACACACACACACACACACACACACGGTCATGGCGTGAGCGGCTCGGCTATCCAGCTGCGCATTAGCCTCCACCAATTAAACTCAGCCATCCCAGAGCAGAACGAAAGGCCTGAACCCTCTGGTGAGGAAAGTGCTGACAACCCTCGTCTACAAAGTCCTGCTGGGACTGCTCGGGTCCCCGTGACCATTTAGCCAGCAGCCACGACGCTGTCCGTGAGGGGGGGTTAGCGTGCTCAGCCTTCATCCTGCACACGGAGGCCCCGGTGACCCGACATGCTCAGGAACCTTCAATCACCGGTCGCTGTGCGTGATGGCCGAACGTTGTCCGACACTCAGGAGACACGTCCACACGTTCGAGTGCTGACCTGCAACATGAAGGATCTTCTTCAAGTCTTCACGGTTGTTTACTGTCACAGGATTTTAATCACAATCGCATTAATGACTTCAGATGAATCCTCCTCCAACGCTGCAGCTGTTCCTCAGCGTCTCTTCTGTCTCATTTTGGAGGTGAAAAGATTCACTTCTATAGAAACAGTTAACGGATGAACTATTACTGATGTTCACTTCCTGCAGCGACACCAAAACCTCAGAACTACTGCTATTAATGTCTCAGATACTACAGTATAATATGATAATATGATAATATTATATGATATAATATAATATAATATAATATAATATGACATAATATAATATAATATAATATAATATAATATAATATAATATGATATAATATAATATGATATAATATAATATAATATAATATAATATAATATAATATAATATAATATAATATAATATAATATAATATGACATAATATAATGATATAATATACTATAATATAATATAATATAATATAATATAATATAATATAATATAATATAATATAATATAATATAGAATAACAACATACCATAAAATAAACTAGAACAGAATAGAATAGATCATAGCCTAATAAAATATAATATAATATAATATAATATAATATGACATAATATAATATGATATAATATAATATAATATAATATAATATAATATAATATAATATAATATAATATAATATAATATAATATAGAATAACAACATACCATAAAATAAACTATGATAGAATAGATTATAGCCTAATATAATATGATATAATTTGATATAATATATAATATAATATAATATAATATAATATAATATAATATAATATAGAATAACAACATACCATAAAATAAACTAGAACAGAATAGACTAGATCATAGCCTAATAAAATATAATATAATATAATATAATATAATATAATATAGAATAACAACATACCATAAAATAAACTATGATAGAATAGATTATAGCCTAATATAATATGATATAATATAATATAATATAACATGCAAATATCTTTTATTTTTTCCCAAACAACAATTTAAATTCACTGATAAACACAAATTGTTTTAAGGTTAAATAAAGGTTTTGCTGTTTGATTTGTTGATTTCATTGTAATTTGTGCAACAATAATAAGGTTGAATTATTAATCTCTTCCGGCCCTAACGGGCTCTGACTGGACGTGTTCATGCTGTATGAAAAGGACCAACACCTTCCTCTGTATTGACATTTAGAAGCAGCGTCCTCAGGCGAAGGCCGGCGTCCTCTCCATCATCGTGTAAACATCCGCTGCTCTCGATGGGGGGGGGGGGGATGAGTCCCATCTCGCTCCTCATCAATATGTCAGTTGAAATTAAAAGTCAAACTGGCGGCTTTGCCAACAAATGATCCCTCACCTGTTAGGAGGCAGCGGAAGAATGCTGACGGCAGTGGTTCCCCCCGTTTGAGAATCGTTCATCAAGCCGGTTAGCATCGAGCCGCGGCGCGTCCACACGGGACAAATGGGGTAAATTAAGAATCCGATGTTTCCCACCCCCGAACACGCTCGCCCATGACTATCGACTCTCACAGCTTTATCAGCGTACATTAGTGTCAGTGCCACTCTGCATTTAGAGCGGCCGTGCCAGAGGAGGCATCACATCAGCACATACATATCTGTGGTCATGCAGAGCCGGTGACCCCGTGTCAGAAACAATCCTCCTCAGCGGAGCCAGCAGACCGAGGACGCAGCGTCCAGTAATTACAGTGGCTCTGCTCCACTCCCACCGGGTAACGGTGCTGGGAGGTCCAGGAACCGTAACGATGCACCGGAAGACTTGTTTTTATCAGTTCACATCACAGAAAAGCATCCTGTCCGCTAATATGGGACAATTTGATCTAATTACCTCCACCGAGGAGGTGATGGGCTTCCTGTTCGGGAGAGTTCTACAGAACTGCAGGGAGGGAACGAACACACTGTTACATTTGACACCGTCTGTCAGCAGGATGACACAACAACTACCACTAAACTTATCGGAGGGTGTAGCACTGATGGAGCATCAAGGCTTTACATTTGATTTGATCAACAGCATTTATCTCCATGAGGTTTGGCGGAGGTCTCTGCTCTCCGAGTGCTCGCCTGACAACAGGATCACACAAAAACTATCTGCTCCTGAGTGGAACTCCTGACGGAGGCTGAGAAGATGTAACAACACCTCTTTGCTCTCCTGAGTTAGGTGAGGTGGAGCAGAACATTCAGTCCACACGGCAGCTGATGTTAGAAAGATGTTCTGATAATCTAACTTCCTCTCTGACTCATCAGGTCACATGTCAGTTTAGCACCAATCACAGCACAGACGTGTGTGCAGAGCTGCATGCTGGGAAGTGACTGCAGGTTAACATGGAGAGTTAATGGGACGCGTTCCAGTTCTTATCATATAATGGAGGGTGGAGGTTTAAATTGGGTGTCACATGGAGGAAACTCCCCAGAGACGACGGCAGAGATCAATCAGGGGAGGTGGACACATTAACACCTCTCTTTTTATATTTCCCACTAATTTAAATGGGACTAGATGTTATCAGAGTTTTAGCCCGGATTATTTGGAACGGGGCCGTCAGAGCGAAGAGGAAGGTGTAGACATGAAGATCAGTGGGGTCTGATCATCCGCCAGCAGGGACACACACAGGTAGCTGCAGTCTGAGTTATCCACTCAATTATTTGGAGGCACCAGAGGTCATCAGACAATATTTAATTGAGTCCAAAGTTCTTCATCTTCCGCCGGCGCTCGTCTCCGAAGAATCATCGGCAGCGGTCGGCTCGCGGTCTGACCACCAAACTCTCGTCTTTGAAGGTTCACAGTTACCGCTGCTAACAACAACAAAAATTAATCTTTTAATCTGCTACAAATGCGTATGCTGAGCCAGGAATTGATTAGATTACGCAGCCGTTTGCGACTCCCCCCTTTGAAAAAGGGCTGATCCCCGCAAAAATGCAAACAAACTAACTGATCCTCGCTGCACAGCCAGTCAGGACTAATTCCCCTGAAAGTCTCGCGCTCGGTTGCCTTGACAAGTCGCAACCAATTAGTTGCCTCGGGGGTATTGGCTTCCTCCAGCCGTGGTTTCAATACCCCCGGACCTGAGGTCAGTGACGGAGCCGGCATCAGCTGATGCTGCTTTGTTCTGTGGATGTGTTGGTGGTGTTTACATCGCTCTTCCAGGAGGTTTCTGTTTTAGATAGTAGAGAAGATACAAAATAATCCTAATGTAGAAGAGAGTGATTGCAGAGGCTCACAGGGAGAGTTTGTTCTTCAGTGGTTTGTCTTCCTTCAATGAGCCGCACCGATGGTCATTAATAGAAACAAGTGGTGTGAGGTTCCTCTGATCTTCCGTCTGTGGTTAAAGTCCGGGTGAGGTTACCGTCGTCAGGGTCTAAGTAGAAACTACAAGGCAGGCCGTGTCACGCCCCTTTGTTAAAGTGTTTCTGCTCTCTGTTTGTTGGTGCTCACTTCACCTGAGTCCGTCTGTTAGTCGGCTCTGTTCTCTCAGGAGTCGCTGCACCCAGTTCTCACATGCCAGAACGGGTTGAAAAAGAAAAAGCTCCGACATTTAGAAAAACAAAAAAAGGAGCTTGTGAACACGTGTCGGTGCACAAGCAGGACAGAAGTGTCCCTGCAGGTCCGTGCATGTGTTGGAGTTAAACATTCCTACATGTCGTCATTCTGGAGAGACGGTCGGATCACAAACAGGTAGCGATGCTTCGTCAGGCTGTCGTTGTGCGGCGTCGCCGTCCTCTCCACGCCGGGCTGCCCGGTCACTGCAGTGTGAAGCCTTTGTGATGTCATCGTGAGACGCTCCGGCCGCCGTGGGAGCGGCGCCTGCTCGACACCGTGAACCAGAGTGTGGATTCTAACTCCAACCACGATCTTCTATCGAGCCGAAACCTCACCGGACCGCAACCTTAGTTTTTAATAACGATGTGTTCGGAAATCGGAGCCGCTTGCTGGCTGTCACCGTCCTGCCCTCGTCTGAGACCGTCCTGCCCTCGTCTTCGACCCTCCTCATTATGTATTGAAATATATTGACAGTTATTTCAAAGCCGCCAAAAGTCACCTTGTGCGTCGGGTTTAAGGTGAAACAGGGGGATGACGAGGCGTTCTGACGATCTGCTTGTGACGTTATTTGAAGCGGGCGGATGAAGAACGTGTTGGTTTGATAAACGGACACTGAACACGAGACTCAATCACGACCAGAATGTAACCGAAGACGCCTGCTGGTCGCTGGTGTCTCGCTTTCAGTGCACCGAGATGTTTTGACTGGAAATCAGACAAATATTCTTGGCAGGATTCGGAGTGTGTGCAGCGATGATCTGCTGCCTCTGGCTTCTCAAACATTCATGGTGTTTGGAAATATCGAGCGTGTCCAGGAAAGGAGGATCTGTTATTAAATTCCTGTTGGTTTGATCGGCCTTGAGATGGAGTCCGGAGACGTATTAGCATTATTCAATACGCTGATGACCTCTTTATCTACGTCTCCCTGAAGATGATGAAGACGTACAAGCCGATGATCACTCGTGTCCTGTTTGTCTTCGTCATCCTGTTTCCTGATCTACTTTCATGACTGTGGTGTTGCTTCGCCTCGGCCGACCTCCGTGTGCTCCATCAACAACACGGCGTTTAGTGCTGCGGTGCTTCACCGCGACGTGACACCGCAGGCTGCGGTTTGCTTTCCCACCCGTCTGTTACATGATACAGATGATTCAAAATCAATGCGGTTTCGTCGGAAACATCGGTTGCTTTGGAACTCTCGCTTCTCAGAAGGGAAACAAAAGGCCGGCGGTGACTCACCGGCTGTGCAGGTATCGACAGAGGACTTCCTGCCGCCGAGCGTCTCGTCAGAGGGGGAATGTTGACTTAGCAGGTTCCCTTTGTTCCGAACGCTCGGGAAAGCTTCCTGTTTGAAGGTTGAAAGGTATTCAGGGATCACGGGTGATTGCCTGGTTGATTGCTACGTTAGCAACACTTCATGATGTGGCTCTTGACATGAAAATACTTGATGAATCAAGGGTCTTTCAACTTTAAAATGTTACTGCGTAGAGCTCAGATCACAGTCGTCCTGCGGCTCCGGCAGATGAAATTGATACGCTCTTTTTATTTCCTGCTCCTGATAACAAAGACTTTCTTTAGAAGACAAGAACACTCAGTCCAGCAGATATTAAGTATTTGTATGTTGTTCACGGCGGTTTCATTCTTTCCAAGGTGTTGCGTGCTGTTCTCGACGTCTTCAAGGTGAAGGATGTTTCCTTGTGAGCGTCCCTGAAGCCTCAAACTGCATGCGCAGGAAACAAAAAATCATCTATCAGAGTAAGGGAGGCGCGCTGAAAGGGATTTATTGTATGTACAGTATGTATCTGGAGGCCTTTTCTTATCGCCGAGCAGCGATGCTTCGTCAAGGTGGCATCGTGCGATAGCGGCGTGCGAGGCTGAACGAGACACAAAGCCCTTCACGTCTGTATGAGATGCTTCGGACTGAACCCGACCACACCTCAATCAAAACTAAAGAAACTTCAGTTTCACCCTGAACCCGGCGTGTCAGCGCAGAGTGGATGATGATGGACAGGGTCCCTCAGAACTGTCTCCCACTTATGGAGACGCACTGAGGATTCACAGATGGCCACTACAACCATGTTGTGTTGCAGCACTCCAAACTCAAGGATGTATTGTCAGCCGAGGGCTGAAGGTTAAAGGAAAGGGGCTTGGTAACAAAAGGTCAGCAGGTCGACCCCCCAGGACAGGGTAGGAGGAACCGTGGGCGGGGTTAGGGAAGGAACAGCGATACATCCTCCTTCAACATTCACTGCTGAAGGGCCCCGGAGCAAGACAACCAACCCCGGCTGCTGCAGTGTGTGTGTGTGTGTGTGTGTGTGTGTGTGTGTGTGTGTGTTGCATGTTCACCTACGGAGGGGTTAAATAAAGTCTAATATATATAATTTAACCTGGATACAGGAAGTGCGCCAATTTGACATAGTGGCCAAACTGAGTAATTACAACTCTGACGTCGGTCACGTGATGCACATTAAACCAAACAGACTTTCCCCCACAGATTTACATAATGATGCATCTGCAATGATGACATGTGGATGAAACTGAGCGGTTGGGAGGCGGGGCTTAAGGAAACGCCAGTGTGCATGCTCAACGTGTTGCACGGAGAAGTTTATACCTGAGTAGCTACCTTAGTGCTGATCAGGGCTCAGCCTGGAGTGCCGTGTCCCTTCGTCTTCATACAACCATGTTCAACATCTCGTCCCTTCTCGGACACGTGTCCGTCAGTACAACACGACGCTGCAGCAGCCAGCAGTTCTGTTAGCTCGTCTTTTAGCATCACGCTAGGAAAAACACTTTGTTTGATGTTTTGTCCAGAACCTGTTTAAGACTGAGAGATCACAGGGAGAAAAATCACTCGGGTCGAACAAACTTTATTCTTCTCCACAGGCATGAAAAAGCAAATACATCCCAGAGTAAACATCCACGGATCACCGGCGGAGACTAATCACAGATAGTGATACAGCAGCTCGCCTCGGGTGCAGTGGGAGACGTTTGGTTTACAATAAGAAGGTGGAGGCTGCTTGATATCTGCTCAGGTCCTGGTTAGATCCTTCTGGTGGTTGAAGATACTGATCTGGCTTGTTTATTTAGTGTGTGTGTGTCTGCTACTTAAACTTAACGACTTCTGTCAAACAAGGCGGATGAACTCACCACTGAAGGACTGACGGAGGCCTGAGCGGAGGTCCTTGGCCAGCTTCGGACTCTTGTTTTGACTCGTCGTCATCCTCCGTCTGTCACGACTGACAGATATCCGGCGTTTTAAGATACCTAACAAGCTCCCGGCCGGTTCAAAGGTCAAACCATTTACCTGCTTTGTAAGTCCGCTGAAGAGCCGCCTGGTCTTAACTCCGAAGTTAACAAAAGCAGGTGAAAGGATTTGGATTTGAGCCGCCGGTAACGTGAGACGTGAAAGTCTGTTTGGACTTTTGGCTGTCGGAGCACAAAGAGACTCAGCACTTCTCCAACAGGAGCTGCTGTTCTGTGTTTAACCTGGTGGCCTTTGATTCGGGTTTAATTTCACGCTGCTTTATTAACTTTATTGAATGAGGACAAAACGAACCGCTGACGACTGATGATTACAGCCGAGGGGCAGGATGCAAATACCTGCAGGGCTCATGGAGGGAGGGAGGGAGAGAGAGAGAGAGAGAGAGAGAGAGAGAGAGAGAGAGAGAGAGAGAGAGAGAGAGAGAGAGAGAGATCCTTGAATTCATTGGGGTTACCGGCAGCCGACCGCTCCTCGTCCAACACCGAAGAGTTACCTTGTGCATCGGCGTCAGTATTTGACGAGCTGAGACGAGAGCGTCTCTGCTTGTTTTAATATTAACTTTACCTAATTGAACTGTTTGCCTGCTGACGATGACATCACTGTTTATTCCACCAAACAAACATGTTGTTGTCGTATCGATACGTGTTGCACCGCAGCCGGCCCACGATCGGCCACAAAGCCGTCAATGTTTGTCTGAGCAAATTCATTCCGCGGGGGATCGTGTACCTTATAATTAAGTGAGTGTTCCTCTGCCCGGCCGACGTCTCGGCTTCTGTCCGCGTTGTCGCCGTCTTATTCTGTCATCTATTTCTTCTGGCCAGAATGAATCAGCTTCTCCTCTCGTTTTTGTTCGTCCTGACAGCCGACAGAACTCATCGCCTCTGAGGGAATTGGAGGAGAGGGTCTTGTTTTGTTCTGGCAGGTCTTTCAGGGAGCCGCCATCAATCAGGTGATCTATTGTGTTAGACGGAGACCTTTCTCTATTGGATTCATGACTCGCCGCCAGAAGCAGATGCCACAATGGTATTGAAAGTTTTGCAGGGTACATTATAATCTGACGTGAAAGCCGCAGTGAAAGAGACGGCGAGGTGAGTGGGGGGGGGGAGGGGGGGGGCTTCATAATGATTTCCCTGCCAGTTTATATGTCGAGATGAGGTGATCCCATTGGACTCTGCTTTAATGGATTTTGTATTATAGCATCATTCTCTAATGATTATTCCGGTTCTGGTACAGTGATCTCCTCCTGAAGAAAAGGAGCAGGATTATTTTGGCATTTCCCAGTAATTGAAACCAGAAGCGAGAGTGTGATGAAGTACTGCAGCACAATTTAAACTACTTTATTATTTTCTTTAAAAAAAAAAAAAGAAAACAGTAGAATAATTGTTTTGACTGCAGCTGATTAATCAGCCGTGCACGGAGGGTTTTGTGTTTCATGAAGCTGAGAGACGAGAGCTCGTTCGCCACGCAGCAACCAGAATGTTGATAGATTCGCTGGACCGTCAGCGATCTGGAACGAGCTGCTGGGGGAACCAGGAGACGGGCGGAGCTTTGGATCGGTCCGGTCCCCCCGATGGCTGCGGGTGATCGATGAGAGGGGCTGTGGCCAGATGATGTGAGTAAATCTACTTGATGTTTTCAAGAAGAGAGTCGAGCAAACAGGGAAGAGAAGAGTCAGTCAAACAAAGTGTCTTCAAAGAGACGTGGAGCTGGAACAGAGGGAGGACGACCTCCAGAACGAGACATCGGTAGGAAATATAACCCACTGTTGTTCTGCCGGCCTTGAGGTCAGGATCCCCGAAACAAACGATGTCAGAGCTGGTTTCTCAGTGTTTGCTGTGATGGGCCTGTTGAAGACACTGGAAATGTCTGGAGAACCTCAAACTTGCAGCTGCCCACAGCAACAACAAACGTTACTTATTCAAACATGAACTTTGAAATCTACCAAACTTTTATTTGAATAATCTACTTTTTCAGTTGAAATTATCTAGAAGGTCATTTTTCGTTGTAGGCTGATGTAAAATTTCTTAAAGGGACAGTTTGTAACTAGTGCTTCATATGTTACACATGTGGGCGGAGCTTAAGTTGAGGCACAATAAGTCGTGTGGGTTTTTTTTTTTTAAAGTAAATACAAGTTCCTCTGTATTTGCACGTCCCTTTACTCTGTGTTTGACAAGGGAAACTCTAACGGGATGAGTTCGGCCGACATGAGCATCTGTAATGATCTCCTGGGTTAATTGATTTCTTCCGGTGGCAGCTGGTGTGCGACTCTTTTATTCGTATTTATATCCGTTTTTTCCTCTGTTTGGCTAATGCCGTGACGTCGACCAGTAAGTCCACTCGGGTTGTAAGAAACAACGAAATGCTAACTTCCCTAGCATGAACCATCATGTGCTATAGTATGGAAACTCATGTATCGTCCCATTTTCTCAACCGCCGCCGGGTGAAGAGCTCTGGAGAGGAGCCATGGCTCCTTGTTGCAGCAGCGACCCACCGGCGCCTCTTGAGGAACAAAGCGGTATTACAGCACATGAGCAGCCCTCACGAATGATCCATCTAATGAGAACGTCGCAGCTTTCATAGAATCGTGACAGCGGTTAAATAATGTTGCTGTCGGGAAGCCAAAGACGAATGACAAACAGACTCCATGCAGCAACTCACGGAGGAATTCAGTTAACAGCTTCATAAACAGATAATTATCTTTCTCACATGAACTCTGTGACCTCGCCTACTGGAAACACTCTGCTTCTTTTCTCTCGGTGTGATCAAGCGTACGGCCGTCTCTCGCTCTCACATTTGTATTTAATTGAAATTCTACGTGAGCCCAGTGCCCGGCGGTTCTTCCGCCCTGCACTGTAATTATCCAGGGTCGTCATCGTGACGGCTGCCACCGCGCCTGTTAGGCTGACAGTCAACCGGGGGTTCAGACTCTTTTGCGGCGCTGCCACCCCCTGCCAGCGCCGGCCAACATGGCTCCCACACGGTGTCTGTCACGGGGTCTCCTGTGGAACAGTTTTGTCAGCTGTGTGATGTCGGAGTGGGTAATGACACGCTTACAGACGTCGCTAATGAGTCAAACACTGGAAGCAAGCTGTGGTCGTTAGACGCACTGGACGCTTCCTTTTTAAATACCTCAGGTGACGAGGTGGGGTTCGAAAAATAAGACTGCTGCAATACAATATATATATTATATTGCAGGAGCAGCGCGGCACTGAACCCTGACTGTCGGAGACAAAGGGGGAACATTCCAATTCAATGTCTGAATGTCTGGACGATATTTGCAGAGTGGACGTCAGAACAGATGTTATCGAGGGGCACTGGGGTCACTGCAGGGAGACACAAACAGATTCCAGTATTATCAACAACCAACACTTGAACCCAGCTGAAGCTTGCAAGGGGCCTCAACACGTCACACCGCGTGAGACATACGAACATCGTTTGGGTGGTCAGGTGGATGGATGGATGGATGGATGGATGGATGGATGGATGGATGGATGGATGGATGGATGGATGGATGGATGCATGGATGGATGCAGGGATGGATGGATGCATGCATGGATGGATGGATGGATGGATGGATGCATGCATGGGTGGATGGGTGGATGGATGGATGGATGGGTGGATGGATGGATGGATGGATGGATGGATGGATGGATGGATGGATGGGTGGATGGAAGGGTGGGCGGAACCAGCGCGAGGCAGATACAGGAAATGACTCTCCAGTGTGGTGTGTTGTTCTGAACCGCTGTGGTTGAACGTCGTCGTGTTGAGTCACCGAGCTGAGTCACCCCGTCAGTTCAGGAGAAGGAAACATCACGATTTCAAAACCGGTTGATGAATTAAGGAGACGTCTTGATTGACAGGTCTCTCAGCCAATTACAGGTCAGCTTCCTGCCTTTTAACTAAATTGCCTCCAGGAATGAATTCAAGGATGACAGAAGGGTAAAGCGTCTCCGTGCGGCGGCGGACGCCGTCTGCGTTCCCCTGCAGGCGACGATAAACTCTCCACGGAGTCGGAAAAGAGGGAGATTGGTCATCCCCATTGTAATGACCTTCTCTTTGAGTCCATAGTGAGATTAAGGGAGAGGTTCTCCTTTGAGACTTGCGAGATAAAGACTTTGTCACTCCCGATGCCCTCGGGAGACTCTGCAGAAATGAGGTTCATGTGCCACTCAATTATCTGTTCCCTCCCCAAAGCGTGCAATTATACAGGATGGATGAGAATGAGAATGTTGGACTCTGAAGTCGGGCTGGCCGCTGGTGGAGCTTTAAATCTAGTCAGCTTAATACATCACACATGTCTTGGCGATAGATTTTGTTTTCAGTTGACAAGAGTCATATTGGGCTGGAGCGCGGTGGACGGCATGCAGAGACAATGACGCCTTCCCGTTTCCATCTGCTCCCCTAATTCGGCATGAGAAGTGCTCCTGACGTTTATTAGATTCACTGCCGCCGACCCGCAACAAGTCACACACTGTTGTTTGTCTTGCGAAAACGATCCCGATGTGTTGTCGTGGCCGGACTCCCGCGTCTTCATGGAGACCGTACGCAGCCGCTCGTGGATCGGGTTTCACCGTTCCCGCCGTTCCCGCCGTGAGTCTCTCTCTCTCTCTCCGGACCAGCTGCCTGGCGAAGCAGTCGCGATTAAATGTGAGACACGAGCCAAGAAAGAAAGAAAGAAAGAAAGAAAGAAAGCGAGCGAGCTGGAGGAGGGGCTGCGGGCGCAGGAGGGGCTGCGGGCGCAGGAGGACGACCGCAGCTCGGAATTTCTCTGCTGTTTGTCATACACACAGAGGAAAATGGAAAACAGATGTGCGAGCAGAGAGGAAGCTTCTCCGAAGGCTGCGTGGATGCTGCAGGAGGAAATCTAAAGCAATATTTATAAAGTAAGACGCGCTGCAGCCAAGCGGGGCCTTCAACTATACAAACGTTTCTCACGAGGCGCAGACGATCCCGTTGCCTCGGCTCGACCGCACGGCTCTTTTTTCTTTTCTGGCTGATATCACGAGTTACATTAAACCTGCGCTATTATCGTAATTATAGCGTTTCGCTACCAAAGACCACACCAATTGTAACGTTTAAAAAGTCGTTTACGGGTTAGGAGGAGCTTCGGTGGAGGATGAGGGGGGGCGGAGTCTGGATGAGCTGCTCTTCATCCCGGCTTCAGGTGACGGAGGAGAGAAAGTATTATACTAGTAAGTGAGTCTACTCCTGTGTTTGTTGGTGGAAACCAGCAACTGTTTGTGACTAACTGGTGAAAAGGAGCCTGAGGAGCTCCGTGGGCGGAGTCCAGGGTCGTTAAGGGGAATTAATCTCCCCAGGAATGATTTCCTGCCACACTTTTTATTGCCATGTCAGCTGCTCGCTCTCTCTCTCTCTCTCTCTCTCTCTCTCTCTCTTTGTTTTTTACTCCATCTTGGCCTCCACTGTGGGTCTGCTTGTATCTGCTTCCAGACACATTCAGAAAACAGATTAATAGAATGTTCGGCTGCTTGTAGGATTTGATTTTTATTTGTTTTAATCGACACTTTGAGTGCAGACTTCCCTTCACAATGTTTGTCCCAATTAACAGATTTAAACATCAGGACATCATGAAGTCATCGAACATGATAAGACTCTGAAAGGTCAGAACTTGTAAACACACGAAGGAATAAACCCTCACTATGAGGGTTCCTGAGTCCCGGGGGAACATACGCAGGATATCATGTGACCTGGTTCCACAGATCCTAACAATCGAGTACATGACGGGGTTATCAACTCGTTAAGTCAATCCAGGGGAAACATGATAACCGACCACAAACCCGGAGCGATGAATACTTCATAATGAACCTTCATCCTTCAGATATATGAGGAATATAAAGATACAAACTCAAAGCAGCTGCTGCCAAACACAGGAGGAAGATCAGAGTCAGATTGCCAAGTTATTCACAACACCAGCAATTTGTCCAATCAATCAATCAACGAGTAGATTAGCTCGAAGTAGCAGCGGTAGCTTTGTTTGAACCCGATCGTATTTCAAGACGTCTTTTCGGACCAGCCAATCAGATCCTGAACTGAAGAACAGGCCGGTCTGAACCGGAGGCCGGGTTCATCCCCCCCTTCCTCCCTGTTGTCACCTCCAACACCGGGCGTCCACAGGATTGTTCTGCGTAGACACTGAAGGATCCTTGACGTTAGAAAAGTCAATTCGTCTGGATTCGACGAGGCGGCGCCTTTTCATCCTCTGTGTCTCGTCTCACCGCGGTTGGACTCCGGTGTTCTGAATGTTTCTGTTAATCTGAGTATTGTGCGACCTGGAATAGGGGGTTTACAGAAATGTGATGTCAAAGAGGGAGAGAGACCGAGAAGACGATCGCCAGGGAGACAAAGAGGCTGAATCAGAAAACAAGCAGCTTTGCTTGATGGAGGTGTTTGATCCAGCTCCTGCTGCGGTCTAATCATTGGAGCTGTGGATTGCCGGCGTCGGGGGAACGGTGGGTGGAGGCGTGGGTGGTGGTGGGGGGGGGGGGGG
>CAAKHC010007253.1:12343-27152 GCA_901007825.1 Macroramphosus scolopax
TTCCCCTCCAGCTCGCTCGTCGAGGATTTGCCATGATGCTGATCAGCCGCTCTCAGGACAAACTGGATGACGTTGCCAGGTCACTTGGTGAGTGAGTGTGTGTGTGTGTGTGTGTGTGTGTGTGTGTGTTTGCCACATCATGGAAACCTGTTTATGGCTGAGTGCACCCTGAGTGGGCTGATGAGGATGTGTATACGGGCGGGCAGTGACGGCTACAGGGTTTACCAATATCCTCAACGGGGGGGTTGGAGGACGGTCCAGGTAGAAGACGGAGAGAGCTGATGAATGAGGATTCATCCTCTAATATCTGAAGTTATTTTATTGTTTGTTGACTCAAACATGGAAACACCAGCGCAGATTTTTTTTTAAAAAGTTCCTTTTTTGAGAAGTTGAGGAAAAAGTCTTCTTCCTTCACGTCCTCCAAAAATATAAATGAAAGAATAAACTTTTTTTTTCTCTTCCCCTCTGGCCCGTCTCCAGATTTTGAAAGAGACTGAATTGTGAGCCTCCCTCCCCCCTCTCCCCCCTTCAAATAGTGCCCTCTCCCCGACTCCCTCTCTTTCCATCTGTCTCTGACGTCTCCCACAGCGCAATTTCCCCTGTCGTGCTTCAAGTCCACGGAGGGAGCTGAGGGGGAAGTCACGAGCGGAGGACGGCGTGCCAAACTCCTGCGCTCCTCCCTCACGATTATTCTGACAAAAAAACAACCTTGTCCCTGCTCGGCACGTCACCAGGAAGCCACCCTGTCCACCGATCATTCCATTGTTGCAAATGTTTCTACATTTGGCACCTTGCAACTACCTGGCAACCCAAAAATACTCCTCTGATCTGGCAACCGCAGCCTCAGTATTTGCTGCTTTCACATATTTTCATTTAGTGGTTCTAACGACATGAAATTACCTCCTAAACTGGATGTAGATGATCTCAAGGAGGCTCCAACTCGTAACCCCTTCTCTCCCCCTCCCCACCTCCCTCTCAGGTCCCCCTTGTTTTATCTTCTATCTTATCAACAGTCTGACAGTCTTTGCTGCAGCACATCCCAGGAATTTTCCTCCACCTACTATCAGCTAAACAAGTCTTTGGACGATAAATTCTAATTGCAGCAGGCGCGTCAGACATGACGAGGGAGGGAGGGAGGGAGGGAGGGAGGGAGGGAGGATGGGGGAGCAGCGAGCTGGGCTGGTTTGCTGGTAGGCAGCGCCCTCCTCAGTCGGACTGCCTGCATGCTCCCGTCACTCTAATAGATCCAGAGTTTAAAAACACAAACCTCTCTGTTGTTGGACCTTTTTTAAATGTGTGTGTGTGTGTGTGTGTGTGTGTGTGTGTGTGTGTGTGTGTGTGTGTGTGTGTGTGTGTTAGCTGTAGACTTAAACATCCTCATATTTGATTTAACAGCACATTAATGGACACTTGTCCCTGTCTCTCCCCCCTCACAGAGGACCAGTACAAAGTGCAGACCAAGACGGTTGCAGTTGACTTTGGTCAGACGGACATCTACTCCAAGATAGAGGCGGGGCTGGCCGGTCTGGAGGTCGGTGTTCTTGGTAAGAGCTGGTCTTCTACTCTCTTATGATGACACCAGTCGTACGTATTCAGCAATGACCAGGTGATGACAGACGAGTGATTTAGAAGCTGGAGCGCAGCTGTAGAACGCCAACAGTCCCGACCCCTGGTGAGGACAGGAGGACTGATTATTAGAGGAGCTGGACTTTGTTCCTGTGATTGTTGTACAAATGTCTTCTCCTTCTGGATCTGTCTACATATATATTGCAATAATCCTTGTAGAACCACAAGTTGTAGTGAATTATTTGAGGCTCGTCGCCTCGTCCCTGTCTTGTTCTGAGCTTTAGAGCCTTCTCAGAGAAGGTCATTGATACGTTGCACTCCTGCTGCGTGTGTGTGTGATCCCACGACACTGCACGGTTTTTTTGGAATTGAAGATTTAAGGAACTCTTTGTCCTTTTTTTTTTTTTTATGATGAGCTGACTGGTTGCAAGGTGTGGCCTGTTCCCCTCTCGTTTGCTTCTGCTGCCACCTTGTGGTCGCTGTGATAGTTAGTTTGCCTTCCCTGGTAATGTTTTTTCTTTTGTCTCCAACAGTCAACAATGTTGGTGTGTCCTACCCTTACCCCGAGTACTACCTGCAGATACCTGACCTGGACAATGTGAGTTCAGCAACCTCCAGATACCTGAAATGATTTGACCCGTGACTGTCAGCTGTTTTATATCTCTGCATGCTTTCTGTCTTTCAGTTCATCACAAACATGATCAATGTCAACATGACCTCCGTGTGCCAGGTGAGTGTTGTGACCTCTCTCCATTAAAGGAGCTGTTCCAAACGTCCAGTGATTTACAAGTGTGTTCTTAAAGTTGAACAGTGGGTTTCCCTGTCCTCCCCCTGTTCTGTTCTTCACTCCTGTTTCCACCACGATACCTGCAGTGTCTCCGTTGTTCCCAAAGCAACGGTGGACTACACCAACGCTGTCTGTGCTCGCCACCCACGCATCTCTCTCTCTCTCTCTCTCTCTCCGTCAGTCTCTGCCTGTCTCTCTCTCTTCTAGCTTTCTTAAACTTTCTTTACCAGCCCCCCCTCCTTCTCCATGACTTTATGTGATGTTAACTGAGCTTGTGTTCTTCCAGATGACCCGGCTGGTGCTTCCCAGAATGGCTGCCAGGTGAGTTAAATGTTTTGCAATATGACTGCAGTCAAATATCAGTGTCATGAGGGGATTGCGGCGCTGAGCAACACAAAACCAAATCAAGCAAGAGTCTTTTGTTTTCCAAGAACGGGAGATGTGTGCATTTTTTTTAGTGGTGACTCTGGTAGGGGTGCAAGAAATCCTCACCATGCATTTTCCATCACTGCATCTCTTCCTCTCTCCTCCTTTGTTCGCAATGCTGACAAGCTTTCAATTCACACAAAATGCTTTTCCCACCCGATTGGCTGCTCCGCTCCCATGTGACTCCTGCTGGCCAATGGCGGCTCAGGCACATTTGGTGCCGTGTGAGGCTGGAGCGTCTCTCGACTACATCACTGCAGCAACAGGCTGCCATGGCAACGCACACTGCCACAATGTTTTCGTGTGTGTAGACGCAGGGTTCCCACAGACCTGAAAAATCATTGAAAGTTTGTGGATGTGAACAAAAATTCAATAGACGTTTTTAAAACTACATTTTTCGCTTTGGCTGCGTCTGTGCTTCAATTTAAGTTCTGTAATGTTGTGTGTGTGTGTGTGTGTGTGTGTGTGTGTGTGTGTGTGTAACAGCAGCTTCATCATGAAAATTTGACCCAGCTTGCTTAAATTTGACCAAATTCCAAGTAACACTGATTCCTTGAATTCATTTCGGAACGATGACGCACATCCAAACTGTCTTTGGCCCGTCAATTTATTTATCTCATTTAGAAATTACCTTAATGTCTCACAAGAGATCCAGGTTCGTCTCCCTAAATCCACCTTGCTGTGTCTTCTCAGGTCCAAAGGTGTGATCCTCAACATCTCCTCTGCCAGCGGGATGTGGCCCGTCCCTCTGCTCACTGTCTACTCCTCCACAAAGGTTTGTTGGAAACAAGCAATCAGTTTCTCTAATACTAGTAAGATTTTATAGACAAGCGTGTTACATTTGATCACTTTTCATCTTCCTCTGGCTGCAGGCCTTCGTAGACTTCTTCTCTCGTGGCCTTCAGGAGGAATACAGGCGTCAGGGCATCATCATCCAGGTGAGTCTGGAGCTCTGAGGGCATTAGACCAGTCAACCTCAACACCGGTGTCGGACCAGCTCGTCTGTTGGCCCGGTGTCGGACTTTTTCAGGGAATTCTAGGAGAGATTATCTAAAATCTAAAGGAGGAAAGAGTTTTGAAGGGAGATAACACCTTGGATCAATGGAGCTGCTCAGATACTTCAAGCTTTTATTAATGGAGGATATTTCTTTAACATTTTGTTCCATGTAAAGCTGTTGTTGTTTTCAGCGCCTCCTTTAAAGTTCACTCTGGTGCCACCTTGTGTTTGGAGCAAGCGCAGCAGTTTCACCTCAACAAACCCAATTTGTATCTTCACCTCAAACACTGGTCATCAGACCACACTAGATTTATTTTAAGTGTTCAGTTGAAGTGAAGCTTTTGCTTTGAACACACTTGAATGGATTCAAATTGTAATACTCATAAAACATTTTGCTGCAAATGTTGAATTCAACCTCGGAAGTTTCATTTAAATTAAACACCAGGACTTTTGTCTTCAGCTGAGGCAGAACAAAAAGCTAAATGTGGTTTCAGACATGTTTGATACCTTTGCACAGTCTACCTTCACTACATGTAATAAGTTCTTCCTGCATGACCTCCTCTTCCTGCAGAGCGTGCTGCCCTTCTTTGTGGTCACTAAGATGACTCGTATCAAGAAGCCCACCCTGGACAAGCCCACCCCTGAGCGCTACGTCGCGGCTGAGCTCAGCACTGTGGGTCTGCAGGGACAGACCAACGGATACTTTCCCCACGCTGTCATGGTGAGAACCGGAGGACAACATGATGAACTGAAATGTTCCAGGATGTCTTTAGAGAACAAAATCAGTTACCATTTCAAGATTAACGGATAATTCTGGTATTTTCCAACTGGTGCACTATTTGTCCGTATGCTTGGGTCGAAAAACAAAAAGTAAAAAAACGATAGCATCCTCACATAATATTGGACTGATCCCACTTTGACCCCCACCCATGGGGAAAGTGGGCAGATTGAATAATGCAGGAAATCCTTTAAAGCCTGTCAGATACGATGTTAACTGTCTGTCCTTCCGTTCTTCCTCCTCTCACAGGGCTGGGCGACCAAGCTGGTGCCGAGCAGCCTCGTCATCTTCCTGGGCGCCAGGATGAATCGTATGCAGCGCAGTGGATATCTACACAGGAGGAAGCTGCGGGAGCAGAAGAATGGAGCGAGTTACAAGAGCGACTAGGAAGACGACTCTGCGGGCGGCCACTCTGGCCGGACCCGGTGCAGCGTGTTGGGAGGAGAGATGTGTTGATTGATCCTGCAGGGTTCCCTGAGAATTTGCCTTCAGTAAATGTGCACATCACATAATGTGTTTGACTTTGTTTAAAGCGACGACCTCCACACTGATATGATTATCAGATGTGAAACAGCCGAGAAAGGCAGGAGCTGAAATGCTGATGAATGCTGTGCTGTGTAAAAGGACATTATTTGTCACTTTCAGCCAAAAAAAGTGATCTGTTAACCCTGCTGTTGTAAGCAGTGGAACATGGTGGTGGGCATCTTTTTTTTATACATATAAAATTATTTATTCTATATTTGTATAAACACACGAGCCAAAACCTTTAAGACTAGCTTTCAACCTAGTTCTGTTTACAAACCGAAGAGCCATTACGATGGCAGCTTTTCTCTTTCTCTGTTAACTTGCATCGATGAATTGTTATAATCTTCCATTGGCTCCTTTCTCTTCGTCTTTCCAGCATATGTACAACGATACTTTGTGGTGGGATGTTGTTGCACTGATGTTTCACATGTTCTAAACCAAAGTTTCTCAGACATGAATGCTGGAAACGGTCAGATTCATTGAGCGGTGCTTAAACAAATTGTAAAATGATATAATTGAACTAGTGAACGGCACAGCTGCTCCATTTCCTGCTTCCTTTTGATTTAAAAGATGTAAACCAAAGACAGAAGTGAACAGCTTTTCCCATTAACATGTGCATATTTAATTGTGTGTTTTGAAGGATTTCACTTTCAGGGATAGATAATATTGATACAACTGTTGAGCAAATGACCCTCGAAACGAAGTTAAAACAAAAAAAAATAACTTGAGGGTTTCACATCATCTGGCACTCGTCCAGTGCCGTGCTGCTCCTCATCACACAATTTGAGTATACCATATGACATGGTCTGATCTGTGCCTTAATTAAACAGCGTTGTGAATGTCTTTTGTAAACAGTCTTTTAAAAAATGCGTGGAATTAAAACAAACAAACAAGCAAAAAAAAAAAGTTGAGTTTCTACATGTATAATGCACTGTTTCCTGTTTATTCCCCTGATTTTCTATTGGTTGTTAATAAAAAATATGGCAATACAACTTAGTTTTGTATTTATTGTGGGCAGTGTTCGATGAATACATTGTCAGTAAAAGCTCTTAAAATTGTAACAAGGGGCAGCAAAAACTGTTATTGCATTGATAGTCTTCTCTGGCATTGCCATGAAATTATTAACATAACTGAACAAGGTGAAGCTATTTATAATTATTCTATATGCAGCGGGATAGGTTAAGATGAAAGTGCTTCATATGTCATGAACTGAGCCTATTGAATAAAAAAACAAAGTATCTACAGCTGGCAGATTCATGTAGTTGAGTAAAAAAAGCACAAGCACACGGTAGCACACGATGTCCTAAATTGTATTTCAATTCATCCGGTTAAATGAAGTTGTATTTCATATTATTGTAGAATATAAATAGAATAGGAAGGTATATTGGCACGGAACGAAATTTCTACATACCAGTTCCGGGTAGAACTTATTTTTCTGTAACACACAAACCATGGCTGCCGATGTTTCTGCTTTTATAACTTCGGTTCTGCCAGCAGTATTTGTATAATTCAGAGGTCAGATACGTAAGTATTTTGAAAGTTTTGATCAACCAGATGTTTCTTCTAAACCAAGTTGTTTTAACTCCCAAATGTGGCCTGGTTGGCTTCGTATTACTGTGAGGACGTAGCTAATATCTTAAACTATGACAAGAAGGCGATTTCCTCAGAAACATCACTTTGACTAATAGCTGCTGAAAATAACTTCAATTTGTCAAACTGTCACTGAAAAGCTGCTGCTGAGATTTATCAAGTTTTAACCACAAAGGTTACAGACCGCATCACTGTGCAGCATTGACCGACATTTCACGACAAAAGGCGAGACTTTCTGGCAGTTGTAGAAATAACATTTATAATAATAATAATCTGTTCACACAGCAGACGTGATGTCGGATAAGCGTCAGCGGGCCAGAGTTCAGGGCTCCTGGGCCAAACCACTGATGAAACAACCAGCCCCCACTGCTACTTCAGGTTCAGTACTCACATACACATACTTGACAGACGTGTCTTTGTTGTTTTGAATGACAGAAGAGAATAAAACTCTTAACTCAACTTTCAGTGCTTAATACTAGAGAAACAGATTAGTGTGAGGAAACATTAGTGTGGGCTGAATATTTAAAGCCCCGGGTCTACTTCACTAACACACTAACCTTTGTATTGTTGTTTCAGTGAAAGCTGCAGTCCTAAACACCCAACAGTCCAACAGTACCAGCGCAGCTCCAGGTTCTTGGGGACTTCGGCAACAGAGAACATCTCAGACGTTTGAGTTTCACCAGCCCACCAAGGTAGTCAGCTGACAGTACAATCACTGGAATATTCCAGCTTGTTGAAATGACTTACAAGGAAGTGTTTTTTCTGCATCACAGCCAGTAAGAGATGTTCCACCAGAGAAGGTCATTGAGTGAGTAACACCTTTTTCATCTTCACCGGAGAGATTTCTGAGTTCATGGTTAGATGTTTTGCCTTTTTTTGCTTTGGACAGACTGGCAGGTGATTATGAGATCAGCGATGGACCATCAGGGGCGTCCAGGTGAGTGCGTTCTCACCCAGATTCCACTGCGCACAGCTGCGTCACTTCAGATCTGTTACGTGGCCACCGCATCTGATTGCAGCCTCCAAAAGAATATGCAGTGGTTTATGACGGAAGGCGCATCAACTTGCAGACCAAGTCAGGCAGGAAATCTGATCAATAGGCATAAAGAAGCTGATCAATCTGAAGCCCTGTGGAGGCACAAAACCACGTCGCACATGCCACGTCCCTCGGACATATCCAGGGGACACAAGACGTAAGAGATGTAGAGAGGTTTATCTATAGATTAAATAATATGGAAGATTGACTCAAGAGCATCGACCGAGCAGCTGATGAATCTGTGACTGAGTTTTATATCCACTAGATGGCAATCATCCCCTGTGAGTCACTGACGGTAGCTCAGAGTACAACTCTTACCTCCTACCAGACTTCTACTTACAAGGACACATGAGACTGAGCCACGCTTTTAACAAATACTGAACATGTATTAATATGCATAAGCTTTGGCAAAGTGTTCTGTAGGTGAACAGAATATATTCACCAATAAGTTTCGTGAAGTTCATCCTTCCAATTTTTGCTGACAGACAGAAACAAACACACCAAAAAGCCACAGGTGAAAACATCCTTCAGTCATATGAACCTTCAATCCAGAAGTCTGTGACTTTCTTTATGTGGACATTTGAACACGTATAAGCAGAGCCATGAAGAGTCTAATAGGAGAAGACGTTTCTTTTTTTATCTACATCTTTCATTTGTGACATAAAGTGCGTGTGCAAGGCGACAGACACCCATTACGTCCTCTTGCACTAGTGAAACCTTCAGTATGACTAACCGCCCGAGTATTAGCTGAATAAATATTCTCTTCCAGCTACGTTTCTTACTGTAACTGTGAACTCTTTACTGTCTGCAGTGTGTGTTTTGTGTGTGCAGACTGAGGCTGCTGCCCGGATTTCTTCCCTCAGAGGAGGCGGACTGGATGTTCAGTAAGCTGCTAGAAGAGCTTCCCTGGTCCCAGAAGACCAACGTCAGACAGGGTGGGCGCAAGGACCTTAAAGAGGCATAGAATGCTCCTCTTCAGGTTCTTAGTTTTTATTTTGGGTGTCTGCGAGAATATCTTTACCAATGTTTCTTGTACCATCCATGGCTGCGGCACCTCTACACACCCTCTGTCTGAAGTAAATGTCTGTGAGGCTGCAGAGGACATACTTATTGTTTTAAATCTGAATCTGGATCACAGCTGGTGTGTAAAGATCCAGATCTTCTCAAGCACACATGTACCAGATCTGTGTTCCAATCACTGAAGTAGATCCTGACCATCACTATCTCATGGTGACACTTCGGTCGGCCCCCTGAGGTCGGTCGGGCCCTGAGGTCGGTCGGGCCCTGAGGTTGGCCGGTCGGGCGCTGAGGTCGGTTGGCCGGTCGGCCCCTGAGGTCGGTCGGCCGAACTATACTGAACTGACTATACAGGCAGGTTGTGTAATCCTCCGTCCAGCAGGTCTACATGATTGTATCTTGACATTTAAATTAAGAACTCGTAAACAGCAGGTTGTAGATCCTCAGCAGCCTCGTTGTGTAAGACACTCCGACACGGTGACTCAGTTTTCCCGACCCTGTGAACGGGTCGAGGCTTGTTTATCTTTTCCTCTTATCGCAAGTTTTCATGGGAACACTTGATGCTTTTTGAAGACGATAAATGACCCAACATATCTGCAACTATTAGCTCAAGAGACCAGAATACTTCAGTGCCATAAAAAGGGACGGCTGCTGCTGCTCAAGAAGTTTGTTTTGGGTTCACCATGTCCTGGTACCAGAGGGGAGGGGGGAGGGAGGGGTGGAAGGAGAGAGAGAGAGAAGGAGAGAGAGAGAGAGAGAGAGAGCTGATTGGGGAGATGAACACAGAGAAATTGTATGTTTTCTCTTTCTTCTCTTTCTTCTAAGAATAGATGTCCATGACAGAGCCGTTGATCGTCCACTGAGAGGAAGACATAGAGAACAAAAGGGATTCAGCTGTCTGGCCCACTTTTTATTCTTTTTATACTTCTCCCTCTGTAACGAGGAGATTGATGTGACAGCAGCATCGATTATCCTTTCTCTTCTGAAGTTGCAGTGGCTCAGGTACGATTTAAAGGTGGACCTGAGCCCACCGGTGTGTTCAAGTGATCCCTGTCAGTCAAGACCTCTGAACATTTGTTTCCTTCTTTCTGCCTTCACATCGACCTGAACTCAACTTGTCATGGGCGTCTTTATATGTTCGTCTGCTCCAAGCACAGCACGGCCACGAACAGTGGCAGGCTTCCAGAAGCTGGCCAATCCGAGAAAAGTGGGCAGAGTTTTAAAGAGACAGGAGCCAGAACGACTTGTTTCAGACAGAGGATGAGTGAATGTCTGCTTAAAGTATTTCATTAGTTGTAGTTGAAACAATACCGACATTACACGTGTGGGAAATCCTTCTTCCTGTTTGGCACCCTGTAGGATGACAGTCATGGTCTCGTGTGTCTTACCTGTGTTGTTGTGTTGGTTCAGGTGAGGCCTATATGGAGCCCAGGATGACCTGCTGGTTTGGAGAGTTGCCCTACACGTACGCTCGCTCCACCATGGCTGCCAACACACAGGTTTGATATAAACATCAGACCTCACAGCCGCTCGGCTCACAGCAGCACCTTTATTGTATTTAGTTTCTTTCTCCTGTGATTGAATAATTGGAGCTACATCTCTAGTGCTCATCTCCTTAACTTCCCCCTAGTGGCATCCGCTGCTGTTAACCCTTCGTGAAGCAGTGGAACAGGTGAGTGGATGCAGCTTCAACTCCCTCTTGTGCAACCTGTACCGGGACGGCCACGACAGCATCGGCTGGCACAGCGACGACGAGGCCTCGTTGGGAGCGAAGCCCACCATAGCCTCCCTCAGCCTGGGGGACAGCAGAGTGTTCAGCCTCCGCAAGCAGCCTCCTCCGGTGAGATGATGCTCGAGCCACACCGGGTTTGTCCACAACAAGATGAGCATTGCAGATGTGTTAGATGTATAGTGTTCTACTACTGAACTTCTCACTTATAGTTGCAGAAGCTTGCAGGAATGTGTGTGTGTGTGTGTGTGTGTGTTCATGCTCATGATTATTGTTGTGGGTTTGTGTGTTAGGAGGAGAACGGTGACTACACCTATGTGGAGCGGATTGGGGTTCCTCTAAGTCACGGGACGCTGATGCTGATGGAAGGGGCCACGCAGGACGACTGGCAGGTAGACTCACCGAATCATGAGGACTCGAGCCAGAGGTGGTGTTTTATATTTGGGGCTGCTGTTTCTTTTGTGTTCTTCTTGTCTTCAGAACTTTGTTACGTCCCAGAGTTTACACATCGATCTCTTAGTGCCACCCTTGTTGCAGGAGATACAGCGGGTTGTCTTGTAATCGGAAGGTTCTTCAGGCTTCTTCAGAGTCTCTGTCCAAGTGAACCTGAACGTGGAACTACTGCTGATTAACTGCCCGAATATTAGACATCCAGCAGTTTCTATTACCTCATTTGAAGCCTGCTCTCTCTGCTGTGGGAGTGTGAGAGTACCGGATAGACTTGAGTTCTTCTTACTCTTGTTCCACTCCAAGAAGGAGCATCATTTCTGTCTCTGTTGCTGTTATTTTACTGAACAGTACCAGTTATTTCTGTCTGTTCCAGACTTTTCGTTGTTGTTTCCTCTGAGATGTAGGTGAAGGAGGAGAGTGCATGTGGTCGTTCCCCTGTGTGGTGGTCAGGACACGCCATAGTCTCACCCGAGAGGGGAGAACAGTCTCTGTACTCTGCCAGCCTTCGCAGAGAGCAGCTCAATGTGACATTTCACAATTCTGAAGCCAAAATTAGAGGAAATGTTGTTTGTTGTGACATCGTGAGTTTGACCTGCAGACGGAGGGCAGAGGTCAGCTGCAAAACAAAAACACCCTTGTTTTCAGGAAACATTCTGTAGTTGCTTGTTTTCTATCTCCGTTGCTTTACTTTCAGTGTTGTTGTCACGACAACCTAAACCGAGACCCATTCAGGACCGAGACTTTTAGGGGGAAGTATCGATTCATCCAATCACAGCATGATGTTTTCTCTGTCCCATCAGCATCAAGTGGCTAAAGAGTACCATGACCGAGGTCCACGCATCAACTTGACCTTCAGGATGATCTTCCCCGAGCCGGAGGGCCACAGGCCGGGGACCAAGCTGCGCTTCACACCCAAGCAACCTTAAACTGCTGTCAGACGTAAAGCTGTGATCCAGGTACTGCTGAGTCTGAGGCCTGAGAGAAGCCTAATGAGTGATGTTGTATTTTCATTTTGACACTGAAATAAATTATTCTGTTGCAACAATTTGTTTTTTGTTTCACAAAACAGATTTGACCAATCGAGCCTGAAATACTTGATTTAATCCATAAAATCAAATTGAGAATCTTGTTTGTTGTACAAATATACTGCGATCTGTTAGTACTGTAAACTAAAACACAGGAGGTCTGATCCCTGAGAGAAGGGAGGTGATGTCAGAACGATGTGATACGGTTGTTTCAGGAAACAGAGTTAATCAGTTCACATCAAGGAAAGAGGTGACTGTCAGTGTGAAGGTTGGACATGAGACGCCTTACTGGAGAGTTCCTGTATGTGTGTCACCTGGGTTTGGCCACGCCCCCTTTGGAGACTAGATGAACAGTTGAAGGATTGATACCACTCACACTCCATTAGCACTAAGAAGACGACCGTCTGCATCATATGAAGGCTGAGTGAGACCGTAGAATGTTTCAGGGTCTCTGCAGGAGGATTTAGGACCTTCTACTACTGAGGTCATAATGACGACCTGGCAGTGAGTGAAGGGGAGAAACTCTCCTCACTGAGCCTTTAATGGCTCCCTGGTGTTTGGTCTCCGGGTGTATTGTACCGGAAGAGAACATCACAGCATCCAAAGTGACTGTTAATTTGGTGCCAGGGCGAGCTGGTGTTTGTGTTTCAGGTGCAGCAGCTCGCTGGCTGGCAGGCGATTCATTAATTATTTTAATGATCAAAATTCTATTTGGATCAGGTCCTTTTTTATTTATTTATTTTTTTGCATCAGTTTCAATTTTTAATTTCTGGTAACTAGAGGAAAATATGGTTAAACTTCGATGACACGTAATCATGTTGTAACGAGAACGACCAGCCGAAAGTGTATTTTTATTTTATTGTCGGATTCACTGCAGAAAGTTCACTTACCCTTCCTCTTATTTAATTCACAGAGACATTTAATTATCAATATACATCCAGATCTGAGTGTGTTCCTGCAGCTGCAGCTCGTTTCCTCTCCTGTTCTCACTGTCGATGTCTCGAGATGTGACACGCTGACAAGTTAAATGTTCCAGATCTCGACACCTGTTGTGCAGAGCTGGAAACATTTGGGATTTACTGGAAGAGCATCAGAGCCGCTGTTGCTGCTAACTCCTCATAACTCTCATTAACCTCTGGAGCCACTCGGTGGTTCTCTCCCAATCAGGCCTCAGTGGATCAACGTTCCTGTCCAACTGTGGCACACTTGATTTCCAGCAGTTCGACTTTGTTTAATAAGAGATTTAGATTTCATTTGTCTTCCCGTGCAGCTGAAACGTGTCCAGATAAATAAGAAGGATGAAACCTGATGTGTTAGTGTGAATGCAGGATGTTTCAGGTCAGTGATATCCCTGATCTTTAGGAAGTCAGAACTTACCTGCATCTTCTATAAAAGAGACGTGTGTGTCTGTTTGTACGTATTTGAGAATGCACACATGACCTATGTAAGAATAAATGTGTGTGTGTGTGTTTAATATTGTCTTACTGTGTGAAGCCCTGCTGAGATCTGCTGGGAAGCTGCTCTGAGAACGAGCTGACCGATTCCTCCCAGCGCCGCTCACTCCCCTCCCCCTGGTACTTCATGACTTTGGGTCACTCTCCTGTACTGTACCCCCTCCCCACCTCCTCACCTCCTTCCTCTCCCCTCAGCTAATAGCCTCTTCATCTTCCCCCTCTGCTGTCCTCCTCTCTTTTGTCCAGCCTGGTGAGGTGATGTGGCAGCTTCCTCCCTCAGTCCCTCACGAGCACTGAGGAGATCATACCTTATGGTTTGTTGTTTCAGGGAAATGATGGCTCAGGTGTAAATTGTACCAGGACGACTCTGTGCTGAGTCTTTACTGGGAAGCCTCACAGTCTGCATTATACTTTTCTTTTATCCGATGGGAAGTTGACATCTTATTTAATGTGTCATCTCACTGCCGACTTTGACGCACCGTCCTCCTTCCCGCCGCTAACAGTTGGTGCTGGTCTAGATGAAGGTGGGCTCTTTGGCCCCGCCTCCCACCATCGGGATGCATCTAAAACCTGAGCAGCCACTTAGGCTCCCAGGGAGCAGCTGGTGTTACGTGCCTAGCTCAATGGCATTTTTAAATTCAAAGGACACTGCCATCAATTGAAATTTAAAAAGCTCAAATGTTTTGACGAATGAAAACTAATAATACTACAAATTAATGCCTCTTGTTACTCATTCATATTGTAATTTTAGGGCCTCATTCTAATCCTGGAATCAGTGGAAACGTGACCTCAGCAGCTCTGCCTCTGATTTACTTCTCCGCCGCCCGCCTTGTGACATCACGTCACTCCTGTGTTACATTTAGCAGCTGGTGCTAATCTCTCGTCATCAGTAGCATCTTGAAAACATTATTCTAATATGTTATGTGGTAACAATGCAAACTGACTCAGGAGGAATGTATCTGCAGGTGACCTATAATGATCGTGTTCACTCCTGTAACCAGATCCACTAACAGCAGCTTGTCCCACTAACGAATCCTCTACACCCTGCACCCCTGCATCACCCTGCACCCCCTGCATCCCCCCACATCACCATGCATCCCCCTACATCCCCCCACATCACCATGCATCCCCCTACATCCCCCTGCATCACCATGCATCACCGTACATCACCATGCATTACCCTGCATCCCCCCACATCACCATGCATCCCCTGCATCACCATACATCACCATGCATCCCCCCGCATCACCATACATCACCATGCATCACCATGCATCACCATACATCCTCCTGCATCACCATGCATCACCATGCATCACCCTGCATCCCCCTACATCCCCTGCATCACCCTGCATCTGATCTGGACGCCAATAACAGTCACTAATGACTCATGATATGTGAGTAGACCAGAGGGAGGCAGGAAAGACTT
>CAAKHC010007260.1:1189-25162 GCA_901007825.1 Macroramphosus scolopax
GGGGGGGGGGTGTGAGGGGGGGGGGGGGGGGGGGGGGGGGGGGCGGGTGGGGGGGGGGGGGGGTGTTATCCTGTCCCTGACATCACACGTGGATCACAACGCTCCCAAAACAAAGCTTGTTTCAGATGATTATGACTGAGGAGGGTTGTTGTTTCAAGGCCGCCCCCTCGCTACAGGAACACAAACACACGGCCTGTTTGCTTTGTGTCAGTCATCAAACGCATCAGACTTGGCAGACTCGGAGCCTTTTTTTTTTTTTTTTTTTTTCCCCCGTTGCTATCAGCCGCACGTCAAGAACACAAGGACGCTGGCTCAGAATCAGAGCGTATGAAACTCTTCTTAAGGAGTGGCTGCAGGCCTGTCACTGCAGCTATTCAGGCTGAGCAGAAACAGGCCGTTTTAGGACCACGTTAGACTATAGTGATTACATAATAGCGTAATAATGCAAGCACAGTGTTATTTGTAACTTGGGGATGGTTGTGTTCAGCAAAGCTTTTAGGTTTGTTGTATTGCTGTTGTATAATCTGGATCCCAGCTGTATCTTTCTTAGCGTGTGTGTGGCACAGAAAGTGATAAATATCCAAGTGAGAGGGTTTTTGAATTGACCGACACGTGCAGCGTTGGATTGTCAGAAACCCTTCGTGGAAGCAGAAGACATCCGAGTATTGAATGCGTCCAAGCTGCTGCTCGACCGCTGCAGGACGACAATAAGAAAAAGGAAAAGGCAATTTCCCTCCGTGTACTTCAAATACATCCCGCTTAGCAGAGTGAGGAAATCAAATTCAGTCGATGTTTATTCGTCCTTTGACCCGATAACCCAATTAGTTTTTCCAGTGGTTTTAATCCCTCAGAAAAATCGCCTGCTTGCCTGATAAATAATTCTTGTATGCAAAAAAAAAAAACCTAACAAGTGCATTCATATTAAAAAAAAAAAAAAAAAATCTCAAGCTGCCTTGTGATCAGCTGAGGACGGGGTTGTTGATGTAGTGGATATACTACAGGTCCTGAGGGCTAATCCTTACTGCGTGGCACCGGTCCAACTATGCACTCCAGGGTATTTCAACCAGGCAGCACATTCTCCACCTCGCCGCAGAGCTATAAAGCTGAAGTGG
Source organism: Macroramphosus scolopax (assembly GCA_901007825.1). Taxonomy (NCBI): domain Eukaryota; kingdom Metazoa; phylum Chordata; class Actinopteri; order Syngnathiformes; family Centriscidae; genus Macroramphosus; species Macroramphosus scolopax. Next base: position 2,302 of record CAAKHC010007260.1, read on the forward strand.
TTTGTTATGAAAATGAAAGGAGAGAGAAGCAGATATTGAGCATTTATCAGTGATGCTTTAAGTGTCACGGGGCTGGAATAAGATACAGCGCACGGGTGTGTGCTTCACGTATATGGCCTTCGCTAATGGTCCGGTGTGCAGTCATGCAACGAGAGGGTCAGTTCCAACTCTTTTTTTAATGGTGGGAATCACTGCGAGGAGAGCAGGCGTTCTTTCCCTTTTTCACAGGTCTCTGGCTTCAATCATGAAAAACATGTGGTGAGGGAGATGTTTCCAGGAAATTAATTATAAGCAAAAGGGAACCGTTGGTGTTGTTGAAACTCACGAGGAAATTAGAGACAGTGGGCGTGTTGCGCTTATTACATTTCAGTGTTCCGGGAGTTAACAAATCACAGCTCGGCCCCGCAGCCGCGAGAAAATATTATGTGTGTGCCGTCAGCTGGGCTATAAATGACTGGGATGAAAAGTATTTCACGATGCCGGTGATGTCGGCCGGGAAGCTCGGCGAGAGACGGGGGCCGACGTCTCGTTCTCCTCCGGCGACACGCCCTGTCACATCGGGGCCGCCGGCGTCATTGTTGTCGTAATTCAGACGGAGCTTCATCGTGAGGAGGAACAAATATGCTTCAATAGTCACTGACAAGATAACTTGTTGGTGCCACTGAGAAACAGGCAAACATAAAGCTTTTATTCCAGCCATGTCAGATTATAGGAATTGCTTGGCTGGAGGTTCAGTCGGTCTGTTCTGTCGCAGGTATTCATGAAGGCCTGAGGAGGAAACCGACTGACTTTGATGATGCTCTGAATTTTACATTTAGTGCCACGGTGGTTGACATTTGTGGCTCTGAGTGAAATACCTCCGAAGCTATTGGACGGCCTGCTTAATGCCTCGAGATGAAATGTAGTGGCTTCATCTCGAGCCGTCAGCGGGTCAGAGCTTATACGCAATCGACACCGCTTGTTGTATTTCATGTATGTAATCAGCCCGTCGCGGCTCGATGCATGTGGGCGTGCAGACCAGGTCAAGCAGATGTTCAAACCCCAGCTGTTAACTGCAGTTAGTTGCTGAGCAGGTAGAAACAATAAGCTGGAGTTCTCTGCAAAGCCGCAGTGGGCTGCAGAGTCAGGTGGTGATTCTACTATCTTGCATCGATCGAGCCTCGGTAAGATGAACTGATGCATGCTGAGCCATCACCAGGTTAAATTAAATCAAAAGTCAAATTACCTTTAATACATATGACGTTTACATTTGCCACAGCTGCAGTTTGTGTTGCTCAAAGCAAACTGTCTGCAGACGCTAAATCCTTTTTACCGCTGCAAGACAAACGTCGTTAGACCCTCAATATAAAGGCCTGTCTTACCATAGCAGGGATGCCTTTCTCCTCAGTGTTGACACAGGGTTGTAAAGTCATGTCTACATGGCAAGTTAAGGTCAAAGAAGACAGATAAGGCTGTGTCAAAGAAGACAACAAAGGCCCGAAGAAAGAACCTTTTGTCCTCGTCTTGGGGTTTCTGCAGAGGAGACGCACATCGGCCTGCAGTCGAGGCACAGCGGCTGAATGTGAATGCATTTATCTCGTGCACTTTTCTTCTCCTCCGCGTCCGTTCATTCATGCGTGCACTCTCATTATCGTTGTTAGAACGCAGCCAAAGTTCATCGGCTTATTGGAATTTTTTCTGTAGGAGAGACTTCAGTTAAAAACAGCACAGGGATGCTGACCGCAGACGCAAGAACTGTAACCGGAGATTCAGAGTTTTACGCTCCTGCAGGTTGTCGACACGAGACCCCTTCACAGACGTGACAGGGGGGGTCTAGACAAAGAGAAACCTGAAGACAATGCAGGTATCGGTTAACAATTGATTCTGCATGTCAGCCTGTTGACTCTGCTCATTAAAAACTGGGCTCCGTAAAAAGTTAGTTCCCCATTTTCCCTGTGCAAACACGAAAAGGTGTCATCAAACGCTGTTTAATTCAGTACGTGTTGTACGGAGGTTCTTTTTTCTCACAGAGTCTACAGAAGGAATATTAAAGACTCTATAAACACGTTTAGGTCCCGCCAGTTTAAACTTGTCACTATACTGTGCCTCCATTGAACAGGAGCTCACTGTAAGTCTTGATTGACACGTTGCCACGCCCTGGCAATGAAGCATGTAATGCCCTAATGACACAAGCAAATAAAAAGAAGTCGTCTGCAGAGGTAGTCGAGTGACGAGCCTGATCAGGATGACATAAGTTATTATGCATCCTTAAATCGAGCAGATGCAATATTTAATGACATATAATGACGTCAAGGTGAATGATGTTAGGTTGACGTCCGTCTCACATTTCCAGGTGTGACCGTGGAAAAAGTAAAAGCTTTAGAGACTTTAGCAAATGCAAACTAATGGAAAGCACCCCGATGGTCCAGATTAAAGCAGCTCCACAGTTCTAACGTCCCTCTCTTCAGGATGTGCAACAGGAAGGCCCCCCTATTTAGACAACACAAGGGGCTACAAATTCTACATCCTGGATCTCAATCCCAGGATACAAATGCAGGAATTCACTCACAAAAAAAAAAAAAAATGGGATAAATTAACCGTAAGACACCACAAACTCACTAACGGTGAGTCAGAGCCGAGGAGACATCGTGTAGTTTACGAGCCCAATAAGACCACACAGGAAGAACCAGGGAAGCAAGTTTCAGAGATAACCGCCGCCTTTTTTTTTTTTGTTTGGAGCCGATGCTTTCTCATGAAATGATCCGATGAGGATTTGTTTGCGCAGCTATTGTTCTCCTACCGATGGGAGATTCCTCTTTTTTTTGGAACAGGCAATCTTTGAAGCGCCGCCCCCCCACAACGATCTGACGTTAAGTCTTTAGTAAGACAGTGATGTAACACTCTCAGCTCCAGTTTGGAGTCTAAAGTTAAGCAACAGAGAAAAGAAACTGGAGGTTTGACCTCTTTCATGAACTATTAAGCCGGAGCATCAACACCGAGGCACCGATGTGTTTGTTGGTGGATCCTCGACTGGCCCGTTGTTCTTCCCTGCTGTGATTCTCATTCGTCTCTTCCCCGCACTTGTTAACCGAACCCAGTTTCTCATTTTCTTTTTGTTTTTTTTATCCAGGCCTCCAGGATGGAAACATGTCCAGAGCCCACTTTCCATCTTCTCCCTCCAGATGAGCACTGAATTACCAACCTCCTTTTTTTTTTTTTTTTTTTTACACAGTCTGTTCAAGGCAGGACATGAATGGCCGTTCTAACACCTCGCCGCTCTGCAGAAAACACACAGAACAGGGGGTGGAGGAATGTTCCACCGTTACGCCTTCAGCAGAGGTGGACACAGCGAAGCGCCGACGTCTGTGTGAGAGGGACAGTTGGAACAGCAGGGCAGCGTCACACTGTTCCACCATCTGAAATCCCCTGCTAGCGCGGCGTTATGGGGCTTTGTTTGGTTCAGAGGGAACAAGCAAAGTAACATAATATTGGGGTCAGTTATCCAGTGGTGTTGTAGAAGCAGTGACACAACTGAAATACTTGTATTTAAAAGACATCAGTACACAGATGTACAAGTACTGCATCGATATATACAGGCCAGTATTTTACTTCTGGCAACAAGTGCCAATGACATTGCAAACTGCTTCCCTCCCCTGAAGACGTGCTGTCAGACCTACATGGAGTTGCTCCGGAGCTCAGTGGGAGCCGTGGACCTTCTTTCGCTTTGAAAACAATCCTGCACAAGATGAGATGGGAAGATAACTAAAGGCCTTTTTTTTCCAACCTGGATTCCTCGCTCCCTTTCCACCGGAGCCTCCATGCATGGCCGGGGGATCATGGAAAGGCCATAAATGCAGCGGATGACTTTGTTACCATGTACAAGCAAAAAGACACAGAATCGGCTCAATGAGTAACCACATTCAGCTGCTTATTCCACGCCGGTTCTCAGCGGACGTACACAAAACAAACATCTATGGATTGAGTCTAGTTGCAGGATTCTCCAGCAAAAAACTAACTTTTAATCATGTTTCTGAACTTTTTTAATGAATTAAAATCATATAAAAGGTCTGCGGTTTCTTTAGACTGAACAGCAGCGGAACCAGACACGTAACTAACCACAACACAAGTGCAGCACTGCCTGTTTTGGGGTTTATGCACAATAGATTTACTGTAATGTGTCTCTCTGGTTTAGAGGTAAGAAGGAGAACAAAAAGCTGCTTCACTTCTCCCTCCTGATGACATAAATGTCTAGTGTCGGGTGCGTCTGCCGCGCGGCACCGCAAATCTCACTTGCTGTACAAAAGTATCAGCGCTGCCAGATAACCTGCCATCTACAGAGGCACTATTGTCCCCGAGTGAAACCAAAATCCTGCACCTCTCCAGACGCTTTCTGAAATCTCCGACGCTCAGACAGGGTGCAGTTTATCAAAGCCGGGAGGGAGGGTAGTGAGAAATTCTTCGCCAGCTCCCACAGCCTAAACCAAAAAAAGCACTATTTCAAACCATTTCTACAGCAGATGGAAGTCTGGGAAGGTCGTCAGAGAACCGGCAGAACACAGCAACAACACCAGCAGCAGCAGCGGCGCTCTGGACCCTGAGAGGCATGCTGGAGATTCTAGGATTACACAGGATCATAACCTGTTTTTCACCACCGACATCTGTCTTATCCCACAGAGTGGGTTTTAATGATAAGCAAAGGCAACGTTCTCAGCAATAAAAATACAGGTGACTGATGACAGGAACACAACTCAACACACCGCAGATGGGAAAGCACTCGGGTTGCTCCGGCGCACAACAGGACAGATGTTTTGTCCTGATTCAGCTCAAACTTTTGCAGGTTTTCGGGAGCACATTTGAATTCAGGAATGATGGAGCTGAACTTCACCTTCATGTTTTTTTGTTTTTTTTTCTTGAAACCTCATTCCGGCGAGACCTCGCATAATCCATTAACTCTGGAGAAAAAAAAAAAACATATGGATATAAGCTGGTTATCCTGTGCCCAAAGTGAGTCGAGGAGCCCTGCTTTAGGGATTAAGGATTTAGCCAACCAACATGCCCCTGAGATTACTTTCATCGTTCACAATTTATCAGTAGTTAGAGGAACTCTCGGACAGGTTCATATCTCATCTCTGCACTACGGTTCGGCGGGAAGGAGACGTTCCAAAACGAAAGGTCGGAGAGTTTAGAAATATTTAAATGGCCTATAAAAATCTCACTCATTGCCTCTGCAGAACTCCGGCCCCAAACAAAAACAGTCATATTGATCGCGAGACAATTTAGCATATGATCTGGGAAATAAATCACCCCGGTTATTACTTGTGGTCGGCTGCCGGGTGAAGCTGTGGGCATTATTTACAACTTCCCCGCGGATGATGACAGTTAATAACCGAGCATGCCAGCATGCCGGAGGAGGGGCTTTTCTTTTATTATTCAGCAAGTCCTGACTGACTCGCAGAGAAGACGACGCACACTCGCCGGGCTGCCGCTGAGCAGAGGGCTGACAGGTGCTTCCAGCAGGAGAGACTATATGAAGTCATTCAGCTGGTTGATGATCTCCCCCCTTAGAATTAAAGATGTTTAGTGACGACAGTAACCGAGTTAGACAGACTCATAATACCAACTTAAATCAGAGCAGATTTCCACTGTTAACTATTACATTGAATTATAGACTGTATATTATATCTGGAGCGCAGTAGTGACGGGAAGTGGAGCCGCAGACGTCCTATATAATGACAGAAACCATCTTTGGGTGAAATGTAATTGACGTGTTCTTTATACTTTGTCCCATCTGCTACTGTGATGGTGGGGGAGGGATTTATAACCTTTAATGCAACCAGCCACCAGGCAGTGTAGCTCTTATGGTGTCTATCTTTATCCATGCATTGAATAGTTAATCCCGAAAACCATTTATCTCCCAGCTCGGTGACTTTTAAATAAGTCAACGCATTACGTGTTCCTTTGTGGGCTGAGAAATGTATCCTTCTTCTTTTGGTCAAATCCCTTTGGATTATCTCCGAAAATGAATCGTCACTGACCTTAAAACCAGGCTGTTTTTCTCTCTTTATTATTGTTTCTGATTTGTCGGAGATACTTGTTTTTCACTAGGTCAAATAACACCTCAGATTTTCAAAATAAAAGCTGTCAGAAGTCTATCTGGGTCAGCTTCCCCAGATCCAACCGTGACATCATAACAACGGGAAATTGCAACACAAGCCATCACGTAGTAGATTTATCAGTTTTTTGAGCGCCGATGCCATTTGGACTGGAGTTTGACATCTTGTTCAAATCAACTTTAACTACTACGGACAGTGTGTGCAAGGAAAACATGATGTGTCCCACAAAACATCTGTCTCAGCCTCTGGCCAAAAAGAAAAAACAACAAAAACAACTGAAACGTTCAGAGCATATGTTGGATCTTGCATTTTCTTGGAAATAGATTTGACCAGTTACAAAAAAAAAGAACATTAATTAAATCCAATTATACTGCTTAACTGCCATTACAGCTGCTCACTTCCCATGATTTCCTGGTCTTAATACAATTCCCAAATCCTCATTTACCGTTACAGCTCGCTGCTGCATGAATTGTGAGCTGTCCGGTTTGTTTAGAAGTGCAGAAATATTTAGGAACTGTGTCTTTTTGGCTCACAAACACGTTTGATTTGTTATGGTTCTCCTGGAACCGCCGGTTGTTGCTCGTCGGAGCGAAGCAGGGAAGATGCGACTTGCACGTGCGCTCCTGGCACTCGACACTCTGAGCTTATCTGCTTATAAGGAGGAACAACAGTGCAATGAGTGTGGACAATGATGATTCATGTGAGGAGGAACGTAGGAAGTCATTAGGGAGTAAAGTAATACTTCTGGTCACTTCTCTACTGACATCTGGCCTTTATGAGGTCTGAGTCACTCAAACTACATGCGGAACAAATGTGACTATGTTAAGTTTTTTTTAAAGTTTTTTCATCTGACCACTGAGATGCTGGATGTTTCCGTTTTTTTCTTCTGGTCATATCTGTGTGAAAAGCTGCTTTGCAGGACCAGTAAAGAGACAAAACCTTTTAGACAACTTTGAAAATATAAAGATATACGAATGAAGCAACAGTCAAAGCACTGCTGAGGCCTTCAGGGAATAAAGAGGCCATTAAAGGAGCAATCTGCCCCTTCTACCACTAATCTACTCCTCATCAGCTGCTTTATACTATTTATATAAGGAGGTGGCCATCTTCAAATATTGATAAAATCCACATGGAGCACCAGAAAGGAAGAGGAAGCTCCGAATATAGAAACAAATACATGCCAGAGAGTTGAATGGTCAACAAAGGGAAAAGCTAATTAGATAAGGCATCATGTTACGGCACACCAACAGTTCAGTTAATATGAAGAATTATCAACATGTTGGAGACAGCAATGACAGTAAAATCACTCCCGATCCCTTCACACATTTATGTTTCCAATATAAATGATTTGCTCGGAGGTAGGAGTAGGTTGACTGAGCTTTCTTCCCTCCCGGCTTTTATAAACACTCACTATTGAACAAACAGCGAGCTCAATCCTTCCTCATGTAGCGACTCTTACGTAAGGCGGCCCTGTTGAATCGAGTTCTACACAGACCCGGCGATGTTGAACTGGTTGAACTGGTATCATCATTTGGCACCGGAGTCATGCATGAGTGCATCCGTGGGATGGTGTCGCAATATGGAGGACCCACCTGACCCAATTCGGAGCGATAAGGTTTACTGCGGAACAACAGATTTTTTTATGGCTTTCTTATTGCCAAACAGAAGCCTGCAAATAAAGGTGGTCACCTCAGAGCGGCTGTCAATCACGAGGCCACACCCCCTATCTTTATAATGAAATAGCTAATTAAAAACAAAGAAAAGACAAAAATACTTGAAACAATCGTCAGCGTGATAAGAAAGACCTGAATGAAAGAAAAACATCCCTGGGGAAAATTAACATGTATTTATATTTTTTAGTTTGGCACAAGTCTCATCCGCCAACATTAAGGGGCGGGGTTTATTTCCTACACTGCAACCGGCCACTAGAGGGCGAAGAAGACTGGATTCAGTATCAGTGAGGCCTCATGGCGTCCATCTCTATTTTCTATCTAATATAAGTTATTATGATTTAATTTCTAACTGAATTGTAACGTTTGTAATATTTCCACATTGTTATTTACCTTTATGCAATTTTTATGTGGCGTTATGACAACATTTTCGCGTGTGTAATACTATTTACAAGTATAATATTGTCTCCAATCTTATCTCATCCTATCTCTTCTTATCTTATCTCATGTTATAGGTTTTGAGTGTGCAGGAAAAGTCTTACAATGTATTAAGTTTACTTGTAGTGTGTTTGTCAAAGGGACGGTTTGCAGTAAGTCATATTTTATCCTACGTTGCTCAAAGATTTAAAACATTCATGAGCGGAATTTTTAAAGTAAATAGCCCAGTTCTCATCCCCTCCCTGCAGCAGCATCATCATCAGATTTGCACAGTTGGGTCATCAGTGTCGGATCATAATGGATTTGGCAAAAGATGTGTATTTACGCACTTCGCTAATTAGCTGGCTAATTAATCAGGACTTTTTCGCGACACGTGCGGCTAATTAAGACTGAGTAACAGCCGTGATTGAGAAGTTCCACCTTCCTGGAGCCGCGCAGTGGCTTCTAACCAGGTCACCGTCTGAGCAGCCCGACTGTGAGAAACTTTTCTCTCCAGCTGGATCGAGTTTCTCCGCGGCTTTTCGGAGCCGTCTGGGATTTCGGAGGTTGAAGCAACCGCTGGAGAAGCGAAGAAGTAAACCACCACAGCCCAGCCACGTACGTGTAATCGCTCCCTGACATACCTTTCTTTTCCGCCAGAACGCAGGAGCCCAACCAGAGCAGAGAGGTGAGACTGATCCACTCCAGAAAACGGGTTGCCATCGTGTTTTTGAAGCCCGGAGTGGGAAGGTGTCAGTCCATGCTCACAACACGCGATATTCCGCTTTCTGAAAAACTTAAAAACCTCTGCGTTTGTTCCCCCCAGTTGAAGTTAAGGTCTGTTCCTTTTCTGTGAGACTCAAACTTTGACAGCTCCTCCTCCTCGCAGATATCTCCAGCAGTCCGGGCGCAGGCAGCGAGACCAACGACTGGCTGCCGTGACGTCAGCAGGAGGGAGGATAGACGGGATCAAACCGCTCAGGTGGAGGAAGAGCAGAGAGGATGACTCCTGTGGGTGTCTGGACTGTTATATAAACGTTTTGCATCGTGGTAAGTTACAGAAACACCCCAAAACAGCTTCTCTCTACTCTAAAAAAAAAAACTTAATCGATAATCGATTTATCGGGCATATTTTTAGATAATCGCATCGGTCTGTCTGCTCTCAGACACAGGCGATTCTGCCGGTAAATGCTGTTTATCAATCAGTTTACTTTTTTATTACCCCAATTATTGTATCAGTTCATTATTAAAGACAAATAAACTGAATTAAATATATAACTGCTACTTTCTGTTAAATCGGATGAAATGCAATTATCTCTGTTTGTCTTCTCTTCCGTTCCGCCTCAAGTAGTTTATGGTAGTTACAGCAGTTAAAGTACTTCAGTGTCTTCAGTAGCCCTTAGCACAACATTCTCCACATTTCTGAAGGGAATTAGGTCTTTGATCGTTATGTGAAAACAAAAAATAAAACACGGATTCATTTGCAGTAATCCAACGATGTAGAAAACAAAATTCACAGCAGGCGTAGAACTTATTATTAAACCTCATCATTTACAATGACTCATTAACCGTCCCGAGATGCCGTTCATGTTAGTGTAACACCAGAACCCTGAAACTGGCAGCAATAAGCACACGTGTGCTTTCACTCTTTGACTGATGCTCTCAGATGACTGGTCGGCGTGAGGTCAAGGCCTGAAGTGACAGCACAAATACACTGACATCCCTTAGCTGAATGAATGCAATCATCCTGAGCATTATTGAAGACCTGATGCCAGACGTTTGGCAAGTCAGATTTGATCACGGAATCAGACGTACCAAATATTTTCGATCAAGATATGGAAAGCTTGAAAAAACACATGTACTTCTGTTTTCTTTGATTTGGCCCTTAAAGACAGAGCTCAACAATAAGTTATAACATCCTAATGTCACTCTTTCACATCCATTGACCGTATTAGTAGATGTGAGCCGTCAGCGTCGGTGTCACACAAGGGTTGAAGGGACAAACACCGCTGACGGACCGTCTCTCTCATTGGATCCGACTAATTCGATGTCAAGCCGCTTGAATGTGTTTGTTGTTGTACACAGATCAGACTCTATGGGGACAGGAGTGATAGAAATCATTTTTCACCCTGCCGTTTATTTCATTATTGCCGCCTAATGGCTCAGCAAATCGTCTTCGGCCCTACTGTTGGAGGAAGAGGTTATTGTGTTGGGCGAAATTATGACCTTTCTCCTCCCGGAGAAAATTACCTAATGCGAGGCTCAAGTTTCACAATGAGACGGCACGGCAAAGCTGTTCTGAACTGGATCCGATGCAACTGTCGCTTTAACCGTCCTCGCTTCCGTCCGTCAGGAAACGTTTTAAAAGTTGACTTATTTGGATGTTGTAATCCTCTTAACTCATTAAGACATTGTTTTACATGTCCACGCCGCCACATGCTGCTTTGATTCGATAATTCTGTTTTTTAAATGGGATTTTAGTTTCCTGGCAACAGATGTACGACTGTAGCTCGCTGCTTTCTTCCCCCTAAGCTCTGAAAACTGGGGAAATCTAACCACTCGAAGAAATTTAACGACTGCAGGCCCGTGTAGTAAATTTCTTGAGAAAGTTGTCTTTAGACTCCTCAGCAGCTTTATGGCAGAAAATAACCGGCAGTTTCATTAGAGTACAGAAACTACTCAGATCCATTTTCTGAATAACTTCAATCTCTGCAGACATTGATATAAATATTAAAGTGTCAAAACATGATCTACAGAAGTAACTTGTACGTGATTTATCTGAAGCAGGCCGGGCTGCTGAATGATCTGCTCACAGGTCCGTCTGAGACAGCGAGCCGAGAGCTTCGGCTGATCCAGAAAGCTGCTGCCAAGACTGCAACAAGCGTGTAACTCTAGTTCCCACATCACTTTGGCTGCAATCTGAAGATACTTATCAGACATCTTTATATGGATGAAACCTTGCGGGTCTGCAGGACTACTGGCTGTTCTCAGAGTCAAAGCTAATTACAGTGAGGCGGCTTTTTAATTTCCATGCTGCGGTGCAATTTACATTTATTCAGTTTTCACATCCAGCCAAAGACCCACATTAACATTGCTGTTAATTCATTTTTTTTAGATTAAATTATATTTTCTTGTTGATTTTCCTTATTCTGCATGGATTTGGTTCTTTGCATCTATTTTATTTTGTAATTTCTTTTTTTTGTGCTTTTGCTAAATTTGCTCTCAAAAGTATTTCTGGTTGTTTTGGGTATTAAAAGTGCTGCCGACATACATTTTTACTTGCTTGGCATCATCTTAAAAAAAAACCTCATGGCCTTTTAAGTAAGTAAGGTTGACTCAGGTGTTGGTTAGGAATGTTTTGAAACTCCACACTGAGCCACAATGGAGGCTGATTGGAGAAAAAAAAAAAAAAACCCAGAAAGAAATCACCTTGGCTTCTCACCAGCAGCCGATTTCAACAGCACTGGCCAACGTCTCAATTATGAAATGTTCCGAAGCAGGAAAGACAGAAGTCCCGGTTGTTACAGTCTTGCGTATTGCTGTCCTGAGGCTCGGTGCATTTTTCACAGGGCTGCCCAGAGCCCCACAGCTGTTTGTCAGCCAAGCAGAAATACTAAACAAACACAGAATAATGGTCACACCACTGGGGATTCAAAAGAGAGAGAGAGAGAGAGAAAACACTATAGAGGGAAGAAGAAAGTGTGTGAGAGTGCGAGGAGAGATGACAGCTACTGGCTGGCAAAGTAAACACATGTCTCAATACATTTTCCATCTCGTGTTCAGTAAGCTCCGTGTCCCGCTGCTTCGGTACTTGAAGGCAGAATGGAGATAAGCAGTAGGTGATAATTAATGCGGCAAAAAGATACTTCAAGCACAGTAAAGTAACCGTGTAAGACACAACACCTAACAGCATTTAATATAAGAGAGTCTAATTAAGTGGCTCGGTGAGGCAGAAAGGTTGTGTGACCGAGTTGCGGGGAGGGATGACTCGTTATCCTGGATGCCTGAAGTCTGTTCTGCATGACAGGGCCCAGATGGACCAGCAACGTCTCCGTATATTTTGGGAAAAAAAACACGCATGGAAAAGTACCAACCCCCCCACCTTCAAACACCACCTTGGTAAATATTATCTCCTCATACGCAGTGTCTCATACTGTGCGGGGAATAGAGATGAGACCGAGGGAGAGGACAACATATGGGATGGTGTATAGGGTTCAGTGTCACTCACTGGCACGGCGCGCTGCAGCCACCCAAACAGCAAAGTAGTTCTCAGAGGATTAACATAACGAAAATTATCATAAGGAGATTCCTGTTCTGGCATAAGAATGAAGGGATGGGAGGAAATAAACTGCATTACCTCACTTTTATCTATATTCTTAGTCTCTATATTTACTGTTATATTTTGCTTGTTAAACCCTGTTAGTGACCTCTGTGTTTGATAAGGTGCTGGACAAATAAACTTGCACTTGCACTTAGCAACACTATTAATTTACTTCTCAGGTGCACAAGTGATTAAAAAAAAAAACACGAGACTTCTCAGCTTGCCAACAACTTCACAGAGCAAATCCATATGATGGATAAATGAATTATAATCTATTCAAATTAAGTCTCCGATTTCCGATTACCAAATCCTTTTGCTTGTTTTTGTTTTGGGTACGTCATGGCTGCCGTCCCTGACATGAGAGATAAGACGTGGATTAGATCGGACCGAAGCCAAGAAAAGCTTCAAAAATAGCTTTCTGAAGCTTGTTTTCCAGCAATTTGGTTGAAAGGCCACAAGCGTTTAGAGCAAACTGTCAAGTACCAATTAAAGAGGTTTACTGAGAAGAACCAGTAAGATTACCTTGTATCTCCCCCCCCCAGAGTTAAATAGCAAAATATTTTGAAATGTTTTTAACTGTGATTCCGCAGACATGCACTTCCTCTTTCTTCAGAAATCCTTTACTAGTCTCACGACGGGTTCGTCTCCGATGAAGAAAGACGACACGTTCATGTCTTATTGCGCCGTGTTTTACCGTTTCCTGCCTCCCCCTTGTTCTTTGGCTCTGAGCCATGTGCACTTGCCTCTGCATGTGGTCTCCATGGCAGCCCATCGGGTTACACAGTAAACACCTCCCGAGTAAATGAATGAACCTGTTTTAATCCAATAGGAATCCTGCCTTCGCCGTCTCAACCAGTCACATCCTGTTTCGAAACATGGAACACCTTGTTCACAGTTTCGAGTAATGTGAGTAATGACTTGAACATTTTCATGTTCAGGTACCAAAGGAGATTTTGATATTTGGGGTTATAAGTTTCCGTATAGTATCGGCATGCTAGTAAGAATACTAATTATATTTATTTAAATAGCACTTATTATAAAACCAGTTAATTCTCTAAAATGTATTGATAATAAAAAATACATGTTGGAATTTATAATTAAATTCTCAAATACTTTTGAATTAATCATTTATGTTCCTTTTTAACATGTTTGAGGTCATATTTCTTTAAGTAGCATCGTTCATGTTTTCAGATTCAGATAATATATTTAACAGTTTCAAATTATGTTTTCATATTGTTCATGAAGGACACTTGGACACAGGGGATCGAACCAGCAACCTTCTGATCACTGTTATATACAATATGTCGTTATGAAGTACATTTCATTTTCAGCTCAAACCATAATATTACAGAAAATCGTGCTGTCAACCTTTCCTTTCTTCATGCAACCTTTCTTCACGTATTTTGAGAATTTTAAAAGACCCATTATGGATATCGTCAGGGCTACGACGCTTTGGTTCCCTGGACATTCAGGGAAAGTCTGCACAGACAAAAATGTGCCTTTGTGTGCTGGTCCTCAATAGAACCCATCGTCAAGGCCAGGAAGTGTTCGGCTCCGTTTGTTGACGTCCAGCCTTTTGACGCAGTCTTCATGGTTACAGAATTGTTTTGGTTCCTCTCCCATTGAACTGCTCGATGAGAAATTACCCCAAACCAGAGGAATGTCCAAGTCATTTACAAGAGTGGCTGAAAAGGGATATAAAGAATGACTAGTGGACATGTTGGCTTCAGAAAGGCAGATTTTTCAGATCAGTCTGTCTTTACAAAAACCTGCCAACCGACAAATCTCCCACTCTGGCAGACGATATCCACATTACCCCCTCTCTCTGAGCGGACGTGATTGATAGAATGAGATTATGAATCCAATCAGGCTAAATATAGATTTGTCTGCAGGTTGAGGGGGAGTTCAGGGGTCCACAGAGATTTCAGTGTCATGCCACTGCTCCTCAGAGGAGTGTCTCCTTTTGGAACGTCTACCGAGAGAAGACAGTGGGACAGACAATAATATAAACCTCTCAGCCATCCTTGATGCCAGTCCAACATAAATTAATGAATAGCTATAATATTTAACTGTATGCATCCTGATATCCTACACACACAAAGAAACTGCTGACTCGTCACCCACACCTCTCTGCTGCTTGTGTAAACATGAACATCCTTTGGCGTTGCAAAGGCTCTCTGATGAGCTTCCTCTCTGCTCCTTCCTGAGTTCCACAGCGACCGAATCAAAGTCTCCTCAGCCTCTCGACTCTTCCCTTTAAACGGGGGGTGAACGCAGGTTTCATTGTCTGTTGTCCTCTGAGATTTACAAGCAAATAGCTGGCGGCCAGATTCCTCGGTGAAACACCGCCACCTTGTGGCGCAATGACCTCGAGGCAGGTTGTTGTAGCGCCTATTTATAAATGTTTTGCTGTCTTAAGGCCACAGACGAGCACAGTGGGGAAACTGCAGGGACAGATTGATGCTCTTATATTTAAATCCACCGTGAGAAGAATATGCACGAGTGATGGTGATGAGATTGGATGGTGAATTATTTATTAGGTGTTTGCAGAATTATGTTTATTATAGGACAATCACGCAGATTTCACAATACACATATAATATCCTGTCGCCCTTGTCTGTTCATAATCTGAACCCCTGCGCTTCCATTTAGCAGGGTTAAGAGCAAAAGGTGCAGCTTGTGTAGAAATGTATTTCATCTTTCATGCACTCTGTCGGGCAGCTCTGAGGATGCTGCCAAGCGGCGCTGCGCTGTGTGAGAAATCAAAGCGCAGGCGTGGAAACGGGAGGGAGCCAATCTTGCGCAGACTGGGCAGCTTACTGTACATGGCCATTGATGCTGCTGGATGGATGTAGCCCCTGATGTAAATAAGAATGGCGAGGCCAGCGGGTCTAACATGCCGCGTTATCTCTGCTTGACATCGCAACACTTTATGCCAACATCGGGATTTTTATAAAAACGCGGGGTCCTTTTTCCTCGTTTGAATCTGCCTTGACAGCTCGCCTGATGGTTTCCATTTGACACAAGAGCCAAAGCAGACGGGCGGCTTCTTCTAATAAACACTCGGGAAAAACAGGTCATTATGACCTTAGTATCCTCCAGTACAAGAAAACCATCGGATTGTTTTTACGCAGCAGCATTCTGCTTGCATTTTTTGCTTTGGCTTTCGTGCGCTGTGTCCGGAGAGGAGGATCATCAGTTCAGCGTTGAGGTAAGATAAATGGCCTTCCCAACCACGGTGATCATAAATGACCGTGCTACTCTCCTCCACATCATCCGCCTCGGCGTCGAACACATATTTATCGACTCTCTCCGTGAGACATTGTAAGACCATCAGATGCGCACCGAGCGGCGAAAAAATTATCGTGCATTCCTCATTTGCAGGATGCAATGAAACAGAAGGATGCTCATTTGAGGATATTACACTGCGCTCCATGAGCTGAGGCTGATCCAGCCCACTGATCCCGAATGTGCAACCCAGATATGATTGCATGTGTTGCAGTCATCAGAGATGCCTCGTTCATACTGTTTTTCTTATAGACACAGTTTAGTGACAAGCCAGCATAAAAGTCAGACATGCCTTGGCAGCATCATGGTGTTGGAGATTAACATGCACAGAGTTGCATAATAGGATTTGCTCTTTTGTACCTTTATTAATCAATGTAATTTGTAATGTAAAATCCTAACTGCAGGCCTCCCTCCCTCCATCCGGATGAAATTAAATGCTGACAGTCGCGCACACACACACACACACATCATTATTCAATTTTATGGCTCACTGAAATCTATCTCTGTGAGAAATGTGCTTTGAACAAACACACAGGAAAACACACCCACAAGGAGCGAGGGAGAAAAAGGATAAACAAGGCGTTTAGCTCCACAGATATACAGTCAGAACGGGGAGGGATGAACAGATTAGCTAGCTGGAGCATCTCTCATAGGCTGTGCGGTGATGCAGCTGGTTGGCGGGTGGACAGCTGTGGATAGCATCGGGCACCTCGTGGTTCATCAGCATCAGGATTGAGTCTAGCCGTGACCCTTCCGGATGTTGCTCAGTCTCAATCTCTGCCCTTTGTTAAGCCACACTCTCGCTCTGACTCTCCGCACAGCACCTCATTAAAGCTTCTGGACATTTCAGCCACATTGTGATGTTAAAATTAATCGTAACCCCCATCACCTCCTCCTCTGTGGAGTTTGTTTCCTTTTTAATGGTTAGTGACTACACAGCCTCTTTTTTGAGATGCAGAAGAAGTGATGCACAGCCAGGCATATTCTTATTGGGTTTTATTATGGGATTGGCAGCAGACGAGAGGTTTAAGAGGCAGGCTGGTTGCTGGAAGATTGCCACTTTGAATCACTCTGGCTGACTATTCCTCCTCATTAAACAGCATACTGTTGTGGTGCTCTTGTGCAAGACGTACCGCTGCGCTCGTACGACAGCTTCCGTGCATTAAGTGAGATTTAAATGCAGGAAAAAAGCAAATATATGTTTACAGTTAATGTGAATATAATCGTCTGTATCCTTCCACTCCTGATGAATTGAGCATCCTGCAACAGCTTGGGCGATTCACATACATCCCAATAGGTGATCCACTCACTCATTAATCCTTGACACGACAACAAGTTCATCACCGTGGTTAAATAAGTGTGCAGAAATCCTGAGTGTGATCATGACCTAGATTAAGTTTTCATATAATTGCGTTCAGTCCAAAAGGAGTCTTGAACTAAAATCTTGGACCTACTTCTTTCCTCCTGATAGGGATGGCTACAGAGGTATGGCTACCTTCCCCATACACAACCGGGAATGTCTGCCCTGCGCTCGGCCCAAACCATGCACTCAGCCATTGCTGCCATGCAGCGCGTCTACGGTCTCAATGTCACAGGGACACTGGATGAGAAAACCAAGGAGTGAGTATACAAACATGTTGTGGACGCGTCTGACGGACTTTAAAACGTTGGAATAAATTGGTCCAAATTATCAGTGAGCGACAGAATAGAGATGTTAACTTCAGCGTCTTTCACCTTGCCTGAAACAACCTCAGGTGACGGCGTTAACACTTCTCCTTCTTCTCCTCTTTTGTGCATGATGATGCAGTGATATCACGCTGAGGTGAGAATTCATGTTTTGCTCACGTATTGTGTGTGTTTTGTTCTTGTGATGCTCGGATGTGGGTCGAATGAGGAAACACTTGATTCCCTCTCAGCCCTCGTTCAGGTGTCGTCTCCAGACCTATTAATCATGGCGGCTAAAGTTTGAAGTGGCTGTGATGGTTCTGCCCCTCAGGAAGAGAACCATCGAGTTCACTTCAGTACTTCATGTTGTCTTGTGAAGGTGTTTGTCTACTGAATCTGAGTCAGCAAACCTGAGTCAACTTCTGTTCTGTTCTGTTCTGTTCTGTTCTGTCCTCCCCTCTCCTCTCCTCTCCTCTCCTCTCCTCCTTCTCCTTCTCCTCTTCTCCTCCTCCTCGTCTCAAGTTGGATGCAAAAGCCTCGCTGTGGGGTTCCAGACAGATTCAAGAGTGCTTCGAGGTCACGGAAGCGGAGATATGCGCTGACAGGACAGAAGTGGCAGCGTACGCACATCACCTACAGGTGAGAGACAGTGGAGGCAGTTGTCATAGCAACCATTGAGTTTTGCTTCGCTTATAGTAGAGTTCGTATGTGCCAGTGTTAATTTTCCTCAGCTCTCCTCTGTCTCTTTAACCACCTGGGATCACATGCAGCGTGTTGTCATAGAGACCGCTCGACTACGTCACATATGAGGGGGCACTCACACACAAATATAGTTAACATCACACATCCAGCAACACATAAATTAACACATAAATTCGCCCATGTGTGCAGTGAGTGTTTTTATTTTACGGTGTATAAATAGCCTGCTGGCGAAATGAAGATCAGGATCAGGCAGTTTATTTTTCAATTCTCTTTCTTCATTTATTATTTGTATTTTGTAACACAAAATAAACAATTTTAGCAGAGAAGCATAGAAATTTAAGCCTTTTTCACTCCCTCTTTCTCTCTGTCTTTATATATATTTCCTCGTGTAAAATTGTCTAAAAATTCCAGCGTGATCTCAGCAGAAATATTCAAACTCTCATCTTATCTCCTGATTAAGCTCAAGCCTTTAATAGGTTCTGAGAAGCACAGATAAACGGGTCTCCGGCACAACCGCAAATTGACAGGTTTCTGCAGTAATAGACGATAACGCTGTCAATTTATTCAAATCCTTCTTCCCTCCCCTAATTTGAATTGATGAGCCACCTCTCCGAATGGAATGTCAATCAGTGCTGAGCCAGTGCCGCTGCTGACTGCACTTTATTCATGAAAATGAGTGGCGAGAGAGAGAGAAGATTCCCAATTCCTCTCTGCCTGCCAGGGACTGATAAAGACTGCTGTGTGAAAGTTCAGTGAAAGCTGCCGGGCTTGAAATAGTTGGGCTTTTTTTTTTTTTTTTTAAAGTGTCTCCTCACTTTGAAAAGTAAAAAAAAAAAAAAAAAGTTTCCTACAAATTAATGGGATAACAATATTGCTGCACCATTTACATCCTCAATTTATTCTGTTACGACCGCAATATGTAAAGTACATCATGCGGCGCTTCCCCTCAACCTACAGTAGCTTCTGCCTCTCTGCAACCTTTTCAATGCTTCTCCTTGTTTGTGTCTTAAAGCATAAAAAATGTCACGCCGAAGGTGGGCGCCCGGGAGACCCATGACGCCATCCGTCGGGCGTTTGACGTGTGGCAGGGTGTGACCCCTCTCCGGTTCGAGGCGGTTCCGTACAGCGCCCTGGAGACTGGCAGGCGTGACGTGGACATTACCATCATCTTCGCTTCGGGTTTTCATGGTGACAGCTCGCCCTTCGACGGGGAGGGGGGATTCCTCGCTCACGCATATTTCCCAGGTCCAGGCATAGGAGGGGACACACACTTTGACTCAGATGAGCCCTGGACCCTCGGGAACCCCAACCATGATGGTAAGTGGACCAGAGAACGGGTGTATTGCCTTACAAAGAGAGAGTGGGGGCGGAAAGGAGTAAGACAAGGTGACAAACTGCCAGTGGAGCGGCGAGAGATGACGATTAGAGAAGAATGGAGGGAAATATTAGATGTAGAATGATGACAGGTGAGTAAACAAGTGAAGGGTGTGGAAGGAGGGAGGAAAGAACAGAGGATAGATCAAAATGATAGAGATATAGAAGGACTGATGGAAAAGCACATTGTGGAAATACATGCAGCCTGGCAGGAGCGTAATATGACAGAGATGGTATTACAGGGCAGAGAATGAAGGATGCTTAGGCAGAAACAAACAATGCAGAAAAGTCTTTGATCGGGCTCTGCACTGTAAAGACGATTCACCCCATCTGTCAAGATTCTCTATGTTTTTTTTCTGCATAATAAGCTCCTCAGATGATGGGGTAGAAAGCGGAGCTATTTTGAGCCATGGTTTTTTTTGGCACATGATTATGGCTATTCTCTTTTTGGTGGATTTTGATGTAACTCAGTGGTTTGCTTTCTAACAAGGTCTATAGACAAGTATCAGGGAAGAACTGCACCATTACTTTCAATGGTTCTATACACGTTTATGTTATGTTATGTTATGTTATGTTATGTTATGTTATGTTATCATACCATTACTAAAATACAGCTGGATGATGTTGTTATTGTGATATAGTGATGTTACTGTGGGATCATGGGAGTTGTAGTCAACAGCTGGTGAGTCTGACGTGGGACTCAGGTAGAATCATGTTCATGGACGAGGAAATGTATTGAAGGTTATTCAGGTGTTTATTCTACTGAAATAACCACAAATAATCAACTTGCTATCTTAGCATTAGATTATTCCTCGAATGTTTCCCATGCAGCTTCTGTAATGTAATATTGGTAAAGTAATTCATAGGGTAGCAGAGTGTCAAAAAGCAATATTGGCCTACAGAAATTAAAGAACTTTAACATTAGATAAGGCACCGCCAAAGCACAGAGATGCATGAACAATAAGTAAAGACAGCTGCATCGTACAGATGTCTCAAGGTTTTTACATTGTTGAAAACATTTGGGTGAAGTACACACCCCAATAAATCATATAACATAGGTCTGGTCATTTCATGAAGAAATGTTACACATTGTACCTTTAATTTTTAACTCATTCTGTTAAGTCATTATGCTAGTTAACCTCGTTTAGTTATGTTGTTTTTGTTTTTTCTGGGCGATGTCCTGATGGATAATTGTTCGCCATATTTAGTGAGACATGAAACAGTTGTCCACGTTACATGTAACACAGGGCACCACGCCAGTGTTCAGAGATCAGACGCCTTTCTGGCCCGTTCGTCTCCAAACACACTTTTCTTACAGAGCACCAGCAGGCTGCGTTGCTAATACCCATGTGCCCTACGCTTACAGTCCATCTTCCCATTAGTGGGAGAGGAGAGTTACAGCCGTTACACGTTGTGATTGTTCTGGGAAACAGCTCGCCGCTCGTCGGTCCTCCTCCTCTCCTTTTGTTTTCGTACACCGTCGGTAATTGTCTCAGACTCCCAAGTCAAATTCCGTTCACCCCTGCACCGTGTCCCATGGTTATGCATGTGGAGTGCAGCGGCGGCCTCTGAAAGCTCCTGTCTCAGCTCGTGTGTCTGGAAAGCTGTGCAGCCTTTAATGGGCTTTCACAGCAGTGCGATTGTAAATGTTGCATGTTGACATGTGCGCTAATGGTAGCGCCGGTCGCTCACTCGGGAGGCCTTATGGGACGTTTTTTTTTTTTTTTTGGTTTGGTGGAAGATGCCGGTTGCATTAGATTAATGGGGGAGGGGCAGGTGTAACCTTTTAGCTGCTGGCTGAGGGTCAGTGGTTGTTCTGTACAGCCCCGCTGGCAGGAGTGGGTATCAAGTTTAAAAGGGCAACAATCTCTCGGGGAAATATTCAGTCACAAGCTGTACGTAAATGTTGCCCTTCTTCCTAAATCAGGTTGACAGTAGAAGCCGAGTGCTGACCACTGACACTGACCAGGACGTTTTTTTTTTTTATTCACGTGTGTGTTTCACATGTGATTCACACTGGCTCGACCTGACATTTGCATGTGTGTAAATGTTTTATATTAGCATGATTTGTGGTGTGCGCCGGTGCTTTCGGGCGGCAACGTGAGCGAGTGTGTTCCCTCCGCTCTCCGCGGCTCACATGTGTGCTTATCTCCTCTGACGCAGCAAAAGAGAGAAAGTGCTCATGTTTGGCAGTTTACCTCCGCTAATCTTTGCTTGCACTACATTGCACAAGAATAGCTGGACGGTAGTTACATTTAGTTCCGTCTGGACCACATTTGGCTCCATCTTCATCGCTAAAATCTATTCAGATGCAAAACACTGCTCACTTTTTGGTCTGGCATTAACTTGAGGCTCTTCCCTATCGTATATGCAAATGAACACATACATATATTTCTGTGTTGTGTTATCCAGCAGGGAGGCAGCGATACACTCCCCCTTCCTAGACTGCAATAAATTAAAAGATGAAGAGATGTAAATAATACCGACTGGCCCCAATTATGATCATACGCACGATAATACCAGACCTGAACAGGTTCAAACATCCAAATCTCACCATTTACTCATCAAACACCTGATGCTTATCAATTAGCACTCAAAGCCCCATGATGCACCTGCAGCACCTCAGGTGTCCCTCCTCAGTCCTCCTCTGTTAACCGAAGTAAATAACTTACGAGTGCATACGAGGACGAACGTTAGTATCGGCAGATATTTGCCAGCAAATATGTACATGAAACATTTCTTCCACAAAAAAAACGATCTTTGTCGTGTAAAAGGAGGACACATTGAAGTGTTTCCCAATCCCGCCCTGCGCGGTTCAGAGAGCCATCTGCTCCGACACACCTGATTCAAATGAAGGGCTCGTTATCAAGCCCTGCAGACGCCTGATAACGAGCCCTTCATTTAAATCAGGTGTGTCCGAGCAGGGAGCCGTCGAAAACATCCAGGGCAGGGGTCCGCGCAAAATCTATTAAAGCTCGTTCCATAAATTAGTATGATTGCATTTGTGTTCATTCAAAAGATGTGATGAAGGGCTGGAAAGAAAGCAATTATTTATTATAAGGACGTTTTTTTTTTTGCGTACCTGGCCCAAACCGACAAAAATAAATAACAAAACATCACCAGCGACATCGGCTATTGGACAAATAGTTATTTTAAACATCGGTATGGACGCATCCCCAGTGCATACAACCTCCGACAGGCAGTGGAGGAATGATGTGGTGATGTTGTAGCATAACAGGGCCGGATTAGTCAGGCAGGGGACTGTCGTACTGTTGTCCTGCAACACTAAGAGCTGACACAAGGTTGATTTGAAGTTGTAGTTTACGGCTGTA
>CAAKHC010007265.1:1577-18298 GCA_901007825.1 Macroramphosus scolopax
CCCCCCCCCCCCTCCACTGAGTCATTTAGAACACCGAGAGATAAACTTGTGACAGAAAGATCCATCTATGTTTTACTCCTCCAGATGTTGAAATGAATCATGAAAGCTGCCCCTGAGAGAGGACCCTTGGTTATAGTTAGAGTGGTACAAAGCTGGAACAGCACTGGTCTAACTCTTGTCTGGAATCGTGTTTCAGGTCAGTATTTTGTGGTGGAAGATGACTTTCGAGAATTTACCCAAAAGAAGATGGACAAAAGATTTCAAGGGATATTGAACATGTTGCGCCACTGCCAGCGCCTCCGGGAGCTCCGAGGAGGAGGCCTCACCCGCTACATGGTGGTGTGAGAGGGCAAGGCTGAGCCCACTCACAGCGTCCTGGGTTGTGTGTTCTTCTATTGTTGTTTTTTTATAAATTCATAAATGTTTGTACATTTCCTGTTGTCACTGTTGTATGAAGATGATTTTGTGCACTTTGCATAAAGTAACGTGTTCTAGAGTCGTGATAAACTGATCAGCAGTTAATCACACGGCTTCCTGGCAGAATGTTACAGGACAGAATCAACTCAACATGTCTGGAATTTACACATTTACCAATGTCATGGTTTGTTTTTTAATCTGTTTGTCACAGTGAAGTGAAAAATCTTCACGATAAAAATAAAAAAATATGTATGAATACTACTTGGTCATACTTTGTACAGGGGACTTGTCACTGTAGCAGATATTTTAGGGATGCATATTGTTTTTTTCTGCGGATATACAAATTTATATGAGAAACAAGCCAATGGAGGTTGAAAATAGGAATTAATTATAGTAAAAATAGGATTTCATTATTAAGTTCATGTTTTGACATATTTACCTGATGGAAAATGTACTTTGTTTACAAAAACACTATATTCCTTATGATGGGAAGGTTTTAAAGAAGTTTTATTATTAGCCAATGAGAGTAAAGTTGAAGGTCAGGTGTTCGTAGGACGGGATTGGGACCGGAAAGGGAGGAGGAACATGCCATGAGATGAAGACGTGTTGAGATGAGGATGTGTTGAAATGAAGACGTGTTGACATGAAGACGTGTTGAGATGAAGACGTGTCCTCTCCTTTCCGGTCCCAATCCCGTCCTACGAACACCTGACCTTCAACTTTACTCTCATTGGCTAATAATATAAACAGAATGGAAACCTGTTAGATGTGAATCAACGTATTCAAAATAAAACTTCTTTAAAACATTTCCATCATAATGAATATAGTGTTAACATTTTCCATCAGGTAAATATGTCAAAACATGAACTTAATAATGAAATCCTATTTATACTATTAATATAGGCCTAACTTTCCACGGGGCTTCATAAACTATGACATATTTCGTCTAAAAGCTGCAGTCAGTCATGTTTCCAAGTCTACAAAATAATATTTGAATATGTTTATGTGGTGTTGTGAAGACTTATAAATGTCATAAATGAACACTTTATGACATTTTTGTACACCAGTAAAATCATAGTTTCTGTGCTTCACTACGTTCTAATATTCACCAAGGATAGTTCACAAATGAATGTTGACCTGCAGTGAAACGGCTTAAAAATATATAAACAAAGAAAAAACTCTCTCTTAAACATCACAAAGTGGGAATCAAACGAGTGCCAGCGGATCCACATTGATCTTCCCCTCTCCAATAAAAACTGTAAAAATTAATGAATTATATTAAGTTACAAAGCGTAGCAACCTTGTAACAGTTCTTTCTCTCTCTTCTTCTTCATCAATTAGCCTGAAGAGCAGAATGTTGCCTTCTGGAATCACATTTCAGTCTACATTGCTCTGGTCATGTCACCTAAGTTGCTCGTTTTCCGGAAAGATGCAGACACCCTTTGTCTGGAATCAAAGACAAACGTACCCTGGCATTTCTGAGAGGCCTCTTTGGTTGCATTGGCCGGGAATTGAACCCGGGTCAATTGCTTGGAAGGCAGCTATTCTTGCCACTATACCACCAATGCATAAAATGAGTTTTCTGCAATGGCAAAATATTCAGCTGAAAGGGTCAGAATCATGGGGGTTTTCATTGATCATGGGGGTTTTGAATGATTTAAGTAATCTGGGATACTGCTAACCTGAACAAGTTCCTAAAAAACCCATTAATTGTCCAAGGTTCCATGTCCATACTTGGCACAATGGCTTTTGGTTATGACATGTTACTGTTAGGTTCCAAGGAAACAGGGAGGGCTTCATCCATCAAACGGGCTTGTCTAATAGATTTGATGAAACCCAATCACTTGTGCTGAAGGAAAGAACCTTCGTGAAGGTAATGTGACACCATGACTCTTTTCGATCTTTTCTACCTTCCGTCAGTAACCCTGAAGAGCAGAAAGTAGTCTTTTCGAAGACGAGGTGGCTCACCTAGATGACATTCGACTGCTCCATTCGTCCAGTTTTTTCCAATCATAAAATCTCCTGTTTTGTCACCAATTAATTGAAACCGTGTTTCCATTTCACTCTATTTTAGCAAATAACAAGAGGCCTTGTGCCTTTGTTGTTAACATGGTTTAGGTTTACTGTAAGGTTATACAGTAACATTACTTACAGGATCTCTCTTGATAACAGGCCTCATATATCTGATATAATATTAGACATTTACAGGATATTAGTTTTTGATTGTTTAACCAATTGCTATTTTAGATAGATAGATACCATGCACATCTATATTAGATCTAAGTGCAATAATTTTTATCTTACAGGTGTAAATATAAGTACAATATGTGCGCAGTGTTTTACACTTATACTTTTTTCAAATATCTACATTTCTTATTTAAATGAAAATGCCGTTGTAGAACAGATGCAACGAAATTTCGTTCATATGTGCACTTTGTGTATGCTATGTTGTGAATGACAATAAAGTTTTTGAAACTGAAACTTTTCGATTCTGCCCTTCACTGTAGTATTATGTTGATAGTAATACAGATTTGAGTCATCTTGTAGTTCAGTGAATTATTCATACAGATATAATTATATTTGGTGGACAAGTTTGTTTTGTTCCTGTAGATTTCTTTGGACTTAGCCTTGATTTATGAAACCTGATGCAATGTTAAATTTCAACTTCTTTGAATTCAATGATAGTTGATGCATTTACAGAGTTGATTCAGTTTTGTTCTGCTACAGTATAAGAAACCATGAATGCCACAGCTCTTAAATGACTTGCATGTGTTCATGTGAGCGACTCTTGAATGAGGGATGATGAGTGTCTGAAGATGTACCCTTGTGCCACGAGAGGTCATCCTTTCCTTTAGAAACCACTACCTCTTTGTTGGAGAGAGCACTCCACGGTCGTGTGTGGGCCATTAAGAAACAAAACATATCATTTTTGGGGATTATGGGTAGAGGATCCTCAGAATTTATACTTTTGATACGGGATTGTCACACATGTATTTAATTTTCTTATCACTGACATAGCTTGTATTATCATTAATTGTAAAACCTTTGCGTCAATGTAAGTCTACGTAATGGAATGAACGCAAAGTTAAAGATTTTACAACTTGATCAATATTCGACATCAAACTATAAGAAAAGGAATTATTTCATAGTTGGAAAGTTACAGAAGATAATAACGTAAAGATTATTTCACCTTCAAAATAAAGTTGTACCCTTGCAACATCTCTTAAATATATGGCGTCGCGGTCCCAGATTTCTTTGCCATTTCCTGTTTCCGAGTGAAGCTAATTAACAGAATATGTCCACGGTTTGACTTTGGATCATATCGGAATGAGCAACAAGTTTGCAACTACAACGGGCTTTGCTTTGAAAATGATCTCCGGAAGTATCGTGTTTCAGTTCTGTCGAGCTCGACGTCAGGAGCTCGACGTCAGGAGCTGACTCTCAGCATGGACCCGGACTGTTACAACCAGCGTACAACTTCAAGAAGCAGTTTCTCATGAAAGAAAATGCCGCTGTTAAAGAGTTTCCTCTGTGATACGCGTTTTGAGGGACGGGAGAGATGATCTGAAGATTTTTCCGTGACATATTCATGCTTGTTTGGCATTAAACCGAGAAGGGGGGAGTTCAGGGGAGTAACGCTGTCTGAAGTCAACACTACAACAAGGTAAGAAGATACCCTCTCTAAAAGCTGGAAAAAAATAATAACTCCCATATGTGAGTTAAGTTGTTGTTGTTTTTTTTAACTTATAGGTTTATTCTGTAATTGTAAAGTACTGAAGTGAAGCTCTTTGTCATGTCTCTCCGCCGGTGTGTTTTGGGGTCTTTGCTGCGAACGTTAACGAGAAGTCGTGTTGACCGAAGCTGTTCGGTTCGGCAGCGGAGCGGTTCGTTCTCCCATGTTGGAGCCGCTGGTGCTGACACCAGCTCAGCTCACGGAGTGACACAAAGATACTTTACGTTTTTTAGCTATTTTATTGATGTTTTTTCCTCCACACGATTTAACAAAGTTGGAACGTAGAGAGGATTATAGCAACAAATAAGCTAGCATATATATATGTAACACTGATTACAGTGTTTATAGCTATAGTATTATAGCTATATAAGGATATAAAGGTTCGAGGTTCTTGTATTCCTATTAATGAAGGTCGTTTATGAAAACAAATCCAACGCATTCACAACATCAACAATGTGTATTTTCACCAGTTATGATATAGTTTCAATCTCCCTGAGAAAACCAACCCTCTTCAGAGTTGGATTACTATTATTATTAACAGTAATATTAGGATTATAAGCTGTTGGATTGGTCTGCATTAGGTTCGGGTAGATGGACAGAAATCTGTTTTCTGAATGTCATGTTTTTCTTGTACAGGTATTTCTGAAACTCATCTGCCACGGTATTAATACCATTTTTTTTAGATAGAAGGGTTCATATTGGACCATATTTTACACTGTGAACAAGTGTCAAACTTGCAGGATTAAGCAGGTAACAACCAACGTTTTTCTGCCCAGTACACATGTGTTTGGTCACCAGCAGCAAATTCACTGGTGGATGAGATACATTCAGAAAAACATTGACTTTCATTAAACCTGTTCTGTGAACAGGTTTAATGAAATTGTAATAGGTTAGTTATACGAACTGGATACAAATTAGTGGAATCTGTAGACTAAATTAAATAAAATTGAAGTCATTGTTTACATGTTTGCAGTGTATATTGCATGCAATGTACATGATCTATCAATCTGTGTTCAATTTTTAATTAATTATTTAATCAATGAACAATCCAATCACTGACCATCATTTAGTTGCATTATTATATACAGAGCATGGCGATATAACAGCATGACGGACTGTAAGAACTGTAAATATTGTCTCAAAATTAGCTAAATGCGTAAAGTTAGAAAAAGACACACCTGCCAAACTACTAAAACCCTTTGACCCCCATCAGTTTCTGTTAAAGGTAGGTCGACATACCCGGTTTCCCAAAAGTGTTCGACATGTAGTCTCATGAAACAGTGAATGTAACTAATACACATCTAATGCAGCAATACTTTATATACAATATCTCACAATGGGGTTTTACTCACAAATGAAGGAGTGTCCCGTCTTATGATTTTTGTTGTGTCCAGCCTGTCTTCTGTCGTAGGAGCTATGAAGAAACACGGCCGGGCACAGATCCCCTGCTGTCTGGTGATTCTGTGATCCTGCCTGGGAATCATAAGGCTACGGTTCTCCGAGTCTCCAGTGTCCATGGGTCTGTTTTTAGGATCCCTGGTTTATAATTATATTTCATTTGGCTTTATAGGCCCTCCGACCTTCTTGGTTTAACGACAGGCAAAGATGTTTGTCACAAATCAGCAGTTCGCTACACTTTTGCTAACGAGTGATGATGACGGATGATTTCCTCTTTGTGCGTATGAACGAACTGATCCGGTAAACTTCCTCATCAGTGTATGAATGTGTGAAGGTGTTAGCAGCTTGTCTCCTTTCATAGCAGCTTCTGCCAACCGGTGTGAGTGTGAGTGTGAGCGGATGGAGGCCGTAAAGGTTTCAAGGTGGAAATGAGCATTATGAAAGCAGCCCATTTACCTCACCTGCTTCTCACCGCTCGGCGAACGGCAGCTGTTAACAACCAGCGGTGTTCCATATATTATTGGACATGATAATACAGTATAATAACAACAGTCTTCAGCTTTTACTCTCGGTGGTCTTCAACCTGATAGCAAATATCTTTTTCCTTGTGCAGCTTCTTCAAAAAGATTTTATATTCTCAGATTCACATCAGAAGGAAGCAGAACGGGCTGTGGGCTGTCTTGGCTCCCATATTGTTCAACTTTACTGTTCTCGGTGGCGAGGTTTAAAGATGGAGTGTGGAAATCACGGAATGTGAGAAATGGGTAGACCTACATTGAGAGGGAGAGAGAGAGAGAGAGAGAGATAGAGAGAGAGAGAGAGAGAGAGAGCTGTGGTGAGGATAGAAGACATTTCCTGTATAGAATATTCAGAACGATAGCTCAGGGATCGTCAGACATTTGGACCAAGATGTTTTTCCTGTTCTGAAAGGAAGGATAAAACACCGAGAACACGTGGACAACAACAAGCTGTCAAGCAGTCGTGTATTTATATAACTTTTGCTTTCTCTTGAGATCTATAAAAGGCATAAACGTCCACACACCCTTCTCTCAGTTCTTTCTGTCCGCTGTGTCTCCGTCCTTCTCTGTCACAGAGCAATAAGCAGTGGCATGCGGGGGCTAACCATTGTTGGATGCTTCAGTGTTGAGTCACACTCTGTCTCTCACTCTGCTACCATGTCTTCTGAGCTGTCTGTTCTCTGTAACTTCTTGTTAGTCTCCGTGGGTGTTACAGTATGAAGCACAGCAGGATTGTATTTCAATCCCTGAGATTTATCTTTGTGTGTCGATCAGCATTTATCTGCAAGTTCATCCTTTTCATTGACATTGACATTTCGGTCTGTATTCTAATGTCTGGGTTTGTGGCGTGGACCAGGCCTGCAGTGAGCAGGGCTCCACAGGTCGGCCTGCTGACCTGCATCCATGTTCCTCAGACAGACAAATGAGAGCTGAATTCCTGAAATCACTTTCTGCACAGCCTCAGCTCTCCACCCTCTGGAACTAGGAGTTCAGTGGCAGTAACAATTCTGTTTTATTTTCCTCTCAGCAGAATAATGCAGGCGGTAGAGATATCTCTTGGGATGCCTCTGAGGAAACTTCCCGTCTGACTAATATGGAGCTAACAGGCAATGTCCAATGTCCAATGTGAGGTGTGTGAGAAGCTGTGGGACTTCAGAGCTGCTTGATTGATCATAACAAACACCATGTGTGTTTACCGGACCTACCTATGAACCAAAGTAGGTATTGTAGGATACCTGGGATTGTGGACCAGCTCCTGACCTGTGCAGGGGTTCTGTTATGTTTGTGGACCTGGAGGAGGCATCCGACCGTGTCCCCGGGTTGTCCTGTGGAAGGTGCTGTGGGAGTCTGGGTACCGAGGGTAGTTGTTACCAAACATTTGGATTCATATACATTTAGCAGACTCCTTTGTCCAAAGTGACTTACTGCACCGTCTGTTTTTGGGAGGAAGGACAGTCGTTGGAAAGCAAAGCTCTCGATTTACCCTTTAATTTAAGTTATAAACCTCACGTATTGTCACAAGCTTCGGGTACTGACCAACAAATGATATCGCAAATACGAGTAGATTTGGTTGGTAGCTCAGACATCGGGAGGTTTCAAGGAGACAGCTGAGGTGGTTGGGCGTCTTATCAGGATGCTCCTGGAGGTGTGCGGCACATCCAACTGGTTAATAGTCTGTGCTAGTTCAAGTCTGAGTTACTGACATCTTCCAAACCGTGTGGCCAGTGATCACATACTTGCTAATACTTTGCATCTCTTCAGAAGAGTTGAAGCAGTTACACAAAGAACATTTGGAATAAATGAATGTTTTGCAGAAACTTTGCAAACCAAAGCTCATGTTGTCCCATTCAATTGTTAACATGGAGGAGTTAGACACATCACATGTGAGTCCACTGAGAAAGACGGGTCGGGACAGAGGTCGGGGAAAAAGACAGATTATGTCTCCTTTGTCTACTAACAAACCTATTCGGACAGCTCTGAAATCACAAAGGCCGCCGCCGGCTCACAGGCTGGCAGGGAGATGTGCTGAGGGAGGTGCTTTAATTACTGTGTTACACCTACCGGACAGGAGTTCACTGTTTCATAACTTGTTGAACGTCGGAAAATGTTAATTGCCCAGTTTTTCTGAACGAGGTATTACTAATGTCATGACCCTGCTTAGGGTCAGAGCAAAGGGGGGGGCCACACCTCAGCACCCATCTGAACAAAGAACCTTCATTGAACCAAATCAGACCAAATCAGGTCTTAATGAACCAACGTTGTTAACTAACTTAAACATGGTATGTAGATGTTAGTTAATCAGCACAATGTGTGAGTATTTATTGATGTGTGTGTGCATGTCTGAGTGCCAAGAAGTGAAGTATCTAACTAAGTAGTGTGACCGAACCACCAGCAGGCAGCATGAAGAGACGAGGTTCAGAGTACTGTCCAGCTGTCCTGAGCATCGTAGTGAAGCTGCTGCATCTCCTGGTGAAACAAAGGCTGCCTTTGACAGCGGCGTCACATCAGGTCACTGTTGACACGCCGTTGAATTGAGAGCTGATCGGAGAGACTTCCTCCAGGTGGAGTGTAGCAGACGCCCTCCGGTCGGGGATGGTAGGACGGAGTCGCTCTGCACGTGTGCAGTGAGCGTCACATTTATTGCAAGATGACCAACGTTATCAGTCACACTGTGTGTAGCAGTGTGTTGGAAAGTGTCCTCACTGTGCCGTCCCGAGCCACCGTCAGTGACTTCATGGTGTCATGCTGCTAGCGACAGCAACACGGTTTAGTCTCATTGGCCACTTTGACGTGGTGTGTCATCCCAGCAGGGATCGGCTGTCCAGTACAACAGGGCTTCCTGCTTCAGGGTGAGTTGTCGATGCACTTGTCTTGAGTTGAGGGTGTTTGAAAGCAGCAGGCCAACGGTTAAAGAAATGTCCGGAAAATTTTGAATAAACACATTTGAATTCCTGTAAATTCTTCTCCGTCTTTTTGTTATTGAAAATCATTTATTGTCCAAGTCCGGAGTTGTTGTGTTTTCCTCAGCAGTACCTCCCTAACAGGACTCCTGTACAGCTGGAGGCCAACATGCCACAGTGAACTGAGAGATGAACACAGCATCCTGGGGTGCAGTGCAGCTTCCAGTATACGCCTCTGGAAGGGCGTCAGACCTGGGAGTCACTGCTGTGTCAAGTGCCAGACATAGTGGTAATACTGGTAAACCAGTCCGGACTGGTCCTGTCGGGCCTGGTGTTTGGCTTACTTTCAAATCAGTTTAAAACATGGAGGCCCAACCCCATACTGAGGGTGGGAGAGAGAGGGACCATGAAGTGGAGGTGGAGGAAATATATGGCAATATGGCTGCAGCGTCCTGGTTGTTGCACATTAAACAGATCAATCACTTAATCCTTAAATTCTTCTCTCTCATGTAAGAGAAAGAAAAGGAATATAAACAGTGATTAAATCTTTGTGTGACGATGAGTATGTTGGTGTTAGTCTGACTGCGTGTCACTTGGAGGGAATCCATCTGAACCTGTTCTCATTCCAGGTGATCAACAGTGTGTCAGACGACGGTGCTTGGTCATGGCCCTCATGCTGTATGATGCCACCGTACCAGGCCCTGCACACCCACGGTGCACCTGCTGTTATAAGTTAACACAAATATATAATTGCTGCATGGAGCAGCAAGAAAAGCATCAACAGTTGTATTAACATGGTTATTGGGGTAGCAGATGTAGCGGCCGGTGGACACGTGAAGCGATGGGGGATACTCGGTGTTCCACTGGTAGCACCGGCTTGGACAGGCCGCTGGCTGCCGTGGCTTGTTGTGATAAGGCCAGAGCCTGCTGCCACTTCATGTGTGCAGGCAGTGGAAACGAGTGACACTGTAGCTCTGCAGCATGGCTGCTGAAAGCACGAGGTTGGTTTGGATAAGTCGCCGCTGCGCCTCGCCGTCTTCCTGCTTCTCCCTCTGCTCCTTCGTTCCAACTGTCCGTCTCCCCCTCTTTGTCTGCATGTCTCCTTCCTTCACTCCGTCTCATTCCTTCCATTCCAGACATAACTTCTGGCCAGCTGAGTTAGTATCCAGCTTCTCCACCAAGTTCTCTGTAAAAGAACAGCCAGTGTCAGCATTCAGTTGTGTAACATATAATTACAACAACTTGTGGAAACATGGCCCCCTCTGCTTTCTGACCACAGCCGAATGTGCGTATGAATGGTTGTTGTTGTGTGTACGAATGTGGCCGTGCAGCTTTATATATCTCTGTCCCGGGAAGATGCTGCTGTACTGCTACGCTGTGTTGAGCTATTGGAGGGTCTGTTTAAAAGTTGCGGTATTTAAACTATACAACTGTATTAGATGTGGTATTGAAACGTGGAGGGGGGGGGGCAGACACAGAGAACTCAACAAGCCCCAAAGAGGTCGCTTTTCCATGAACTCCAGAACAGACCCGGGGTGAACAGGGCCGGGTGGTCCAATCACGTAGATCCAAGTGTGAAGGCACCAAAGATGCATTCAGGACAACACACTCTCATCTGATTCCTCAGACGTTATTCAGAGGGGCCTGAGGGTACGACAACCATCCGGTATACAGTATTACTTAGTATTTATTATTATTTATTATTATTATTTGTTACTGGTACTTCCAAGCAGGGACAGCAGATTGAATCATCCAGCTGTCACTAACTCTCTGTCCACTGCTAACCCTAACTCTGGACAAACACTATATAATACAAAAAAAGGTCACCACAATCCGCTATATAACCAAGCTGTGAAGCCAACAGAACGTCTGTGGAGAACCCACACAGACGTCAATAAGAGGAACCTCATACAGCCCATCACCATCAGGCTGAGACGGGAGCGTCCCCTTGTTGTTGTCCCCTTGTTGTTGTCCGAAGTCCATGTTAGGCACCCTCAAAATGTTTGCTGTGTTCCCTTCTTCATCAGTTAAATATGTTCATCTCACTCTGTCATTCTTTGCTTGAAACCCAGAACCCCTGAAACATCAGTTCAGGCCAGTAGTGGTCACCAACACGGCTGCAGTGAACTCTGCTCTCCGTAGTTCCTCCTCTTCCTCCCTCTGCATGCAATCTTAAGTGTCTGTCTCAGACCACAGGTGACTGACACCGCCATCATGGTCGGCCTCTTTATCCAGCACTGCTTCGCTTCCACGTGCAGATGTCAGGGCACGTCCATGATCGATGGACCTGTTATTGATGTCCATGTGTGGTCATCATCTCTGCAGCCCCCTGTAAAGCTGTATAGTCTTACTGGTTTCAGGTGGTGATGGGGGTCGTGCCTGTCAGGGTGGTGCAGTGGTGATAGTGCTAATGACCTATTTATAACTCCGGGACCAGATGAATCTGTTTATCTCAAGTGTCTGTTCAGACACGTCTTCACGCCTTCACCTCTGGATGCTCGGATCCAGGATGGTGACAGACTTTAATGTGCAGTCTGGTCGTCTCAGACGTCTGATAGATGTTTCAAGTCAACAGTGATATTAATACTTGGGAATAATTGAAAGCATATGAAGTAATCTGGGTGTAACGGTCTTCAGACCTTTTCCCTGCAGCTACACTCAGCACCATGTGTGTCTCCTGACGTCAGTCTTGCAGGACATGTAGACAGACTGAGATGGAGACACCCTGAGGACTACAGGGATCACATGTGTGTTTCAGTGGTTGGTAGACATTCAAAATCACATTTGAGAAATATACGTGTAGTTTTCCTTCGATAGCTGAAAGCTGAAGGCTTGTTGTCACCAGTTGTGCTAACACAGCATCTCATCGTCAATATGCAGAACCAAACATCAACCAAATAAAGACCCCCAGGCCTGCTGCAGTGAGGAGGCTGAAAGTACCAGAGGAAGGTTAACTGGGGGCAGATTTCCAGTGGTGGTGGTGTGCAGGTTCCAGTTTAGGTGTGGTTTGTCACCCACAGACATGAAACAGATGTACTGTGGTGTGACCAGTTTCATCATGCTGCTTCCTGCACTGTGTTTGTCAGCTCTGGTACATTGAACACGGTGACGGAGGCGGACGCGAGCTCGTCTCCACGGTGGCGGACGTGAGCTCGTCTCCTCGGCGGCGGACGCGAGCTCGTCTCCGCGGCGGCGGACGCGAGCTCGTCTCCGCGGCGGCGGACGCGAGCTCGTCTCCTCGGCGGCGGACGCGAGCTCGTCTCCGCGGCGGCGGACGTGAGCTCGTCTCCGCGGTGGCTTCCTGTCACGCAGCATCCACAGCCATTTTCATAATAACATAGAAGTGTTTTTTTGCCTTGACGATGCAGCAAGGAAAGTTTTAGTGCACGTTCGTGCCTGCGTTTCTATATTTGTGTATGTGTGTGCATCCATGCATGAAGGGGGGGGGACTGATGGAGTGAGATATCATTTGCAGAAGTGAAAGTGCAAAAAAGGAACCTGATATTTCATCCAAGATACTTTTGGTTGATTCTAAAACTCGTTCTTTTTCTTACCTGTCTGAGGGAACTACGTCATCTACGATGGATTAACGGGTGTACGACCCCCCCACACTCACTTTCTGATTGAATGACTTCCTTTTTGTGATAAAGACAATTCAAGCAAATCTCTCTTGTAGAATTAACACTTCTATTTCTGTCTGAATTTGTCTCCTAGAGTCCAGCGCCATGAAACTGAGTCCCCAACAAGGTCCGCTCTATGTAAGTATCCTCCATCGTAATATAGACATGTATGAAATACTAATCACATATTAATGATGACTTGCAAGCACACATGTAGTTAATATTCTATACTTGAAAGTCCAGTGAAACTTCCTTTAATCGCTGTGGAGTGAATACTTGTTGTGATTTGTGTGTTGTGTAAAGTTCTATCATGATGACACCAAGCTGGCTGACGCAGTTATAAATCATCTCGTCTGTTTAGTTCACAAGTAGCCGGAATCTTATCGTCGAATGGAAAGTACAAGTACTGCACAGTACGCAGATACTAGAAATGTACCCTGATAAAAACTGCTCTAAATCCCATCTTGTGATACTTGAATGATAGTGCCTTCACACACACACACACCCCCCCCCCCCCCCCCCCCCCCCACGAACTGCATTGCATGGATGCATAGCAGCAGGGCAGTGTGTGTGTGTGTGTGCGTGTGTGCGTGCGTGCGTGCGTGCGTGCGTGCGTGCGTGCGTGCGTGCGTGCGTGCGTGCGTGCGTGCGTGCGTGCGTGCGTGCGTGCGTGCGTGCGTGCGTGTGACACCAGGGTACAGACATGTTATTAGCTTACAGCCCACCTGTCCGTCACCATTTAAAGGCCAAAACTGTATATTTCCATAAGATACATATTTTTATCCAATCAGGAGTTACCAATAACTCTTTTATCTTCATGACAGCACCCCAACATCCCAGGCTGCCTTTTGAACATACATGGGTGTCTTGTTTCTATAAGCACCCCGCTAAGAGTTTCTCTTTACTAGTTGATCCGTTAGCCGGAGGACGCTGATCGTCGTACTTGTACTTGGACGCTGTCACCAGTCAGTCCGACTCGTGATGAAAGTGAGATTTACCAACGGTGATTCCCTGTGGGAGGAAACAGTACGGTGAACCAGCCTGTCATCGTCCATGACTCACCGGGATCCCATGCGGGACCCAATAGGCCCAGAAGTCCGCTAGGCTGACTGGTTAGGAAGGCCGAGTGGCGCCCGGTGACCAACAGCGTATCCTAGCCGTGGCCTAACTAGCATAGCCAGGAGACACACCAGGTATAATAGCAGAGACGTTACTACTCGCTCACTGTCACAGCTGCGATCTTGATGTCCTTCAATTGTTGACAAAGTATGACCCAATTTATTAAATTGTCCGCAGTGAGCGAGCTCCTGTGCAGCTTGATTTCTTTCAGGTTCAGCCGGGCTACTGAAATACAAATTGAACCAGGTCGGTTCAACCCTCCTTCTAACTGAATCTCCGTGATAGTTTATTTAGCCTCATTTCACTGTTACACGTTTGCTTTCAGCCGTAGTGAATCCGAGTCAGTTACATATGAAAACTCAGTGGATTTTTCTGCTTTTACGTATCGAATCAACAGAGCACTTTTATTCCGAAGAATTCAAAGAAAACGCGATGTTTCTCCACCGTTTACAGCAGCAGATCGTTTGGCTCTTCTTCTACAGGCGACTGCCCTGAGTGGGGACGTTGTTGGGAAAAGTGCCATCATTTGTCATGAATGGGATTTATGTGGCCCTGGATGTGTTCAGTCTCTCAGCTGACTAGCAGGCAGAAGAGACGACCGACCACCAGATCCAGAAAGGTTGTTATGTTCCTGCTGAGTAGACCCAGTTTGGCCGTGTGTTCCACCACTCAACAGGTAGACGGCAGCGCCTCCCTATCGAAGTAGCTGTTAGTCATCCAGATATGTCGTCCAGACTGGGGCTTTGCCAGCCTGGGTGAGAGGTCAAAGGGTGACAGTGATGGGCTTTCTGTATACAGCGTCCCGACCGGGGACCTCGTGCTCTGTTGGGCTTGGCGTCAGGCCATCGCGGCCGGGCTTTGTGTTTCTATGACAACAAGCCACCAGATTCAAACTCCACCACAGACGCAGGTTGACTCTCGCTACACTCTTGTTTTTGGGGGAGAGAAGGGGTCTTAACAGGGTTGGCTGCGCTTGGAGGCGGGGCCTGCTCGCTTTGGCCCCGCCTCCAGAGAAGCTCCATCTCGGCTGAATCCTGAAATAACAACACAGCATCTGGGAGGCAACATGGAAGATATAGGAGTTACTGTTAGGGTTGATGACGCTGGGTCT
This sequence comes from Macroramphosus scolopax, assembly GCA_901007825.1. Lineage (NCBI taxonomy): Eukaryota > Metazoa > Chordata > Actinopteri > Syngnathiformes > Centriscidae > Macroramphosus > Macroramphosus scolopax. The sequence goes on from CAAKHC010007265.1 coordinate 16,394, forward strand.
ATGCTTGTAAAACATCCACTGTGAACGTCTACTAACGTCCAGTAAGTTCTTCTACAAAGGTGTGGCTCTCGCTCAAAGACAAGTAGCGTGCTACTGGTTAGTTTCTCCTGTGGAGAGTCACTAAGGTGTGTCCGAAAACGCCAGATTCGGGTGATGACAGTAAACATTTGTAGAGAGCCTTTCGGGTGCAGCTCCTGAGTTCAGTGCCGTATCTAATGTTCAGTAGTCCTGTGTTTGGATCCGTCCAGTGACCCGAGCCGACCCCCTGCTGAACGTTGGTAACTTCAGTGCTGCTGTCCTGCTCGGTGCAGCCGGTGTCACTGCCCGTAGAGGGAGTGTGGTACTGCTGTGACAACCTACCAGCCGGTCTCTTGGTGCTGGTTTTGTACAACATACTGCAGGAAATGCATCAACATATTAAGCAATCTTCCTTACATTTAATTTCTTAGCCTCCGTTTTAGTAGATTATTTACTTCGACAAATGGCTTTGTTGGTATTTTTTGGCATAGGCCATATCTGCAACAACAAGAAGGTTTGCAGTGTCATTGCATTGTTTATTTTTCTCCTTTTCCTCCGGATCATTCATTTGCTGCTTTCTGCAGAAAAATGCTGATTCGTAGTTTTTCAATCTTTTTTTTTTTTACGTTTTTACATGTTTTTTTTGTTTATTGAAATTGTTGTATTTTTATTTAATTTTAAATAAGTTAAAAATAACAGCAGTATGATATTGACTCAATATATTAGCCATCTACCTGCCTGCCCTCAAAGACTCGTATCGGTGGACCCGTCTGTCTCAGTTTCAGCTCCAGTTCATCCAAATCCTATTGTGTCCTATTTTTATAAGGAAGAGATTCAATTACAGAACTGGTTTGAACATTCCTGCGACTCATGTAATTGTAGTCTGCTGTATAAAAGTATGTCTGTAATGTGCACCAGTAACGTGTCCTGAGCTGAACACCAGTGCGTTTACTTTAATCTGGTCCAAATGTCGCGTACCAAAACACCGGAGCAGCCAAATAGGCCGTCTGTACTGCGTCACGGTGTGACTGGGCCTTTAACTGCAGTAACCTGTGTGGACACGCTGGCTGTGGGTGTCTCTGAAGTGTGTTGGCTGCAGGAGTGAGAGTGATCTGACACATTCCTGTGTGCTATTGTTAGACTGTTAGTGTGGGCATGGCTGTTAACAGACTTTTGACTGCATGTTCAGCAAGAAGTTTGTGCGCTGTGTCATGTTTCATGGTGGGTTCATGAATAGAAGGAAAACAGCAATATGCTAACACAGACAGGCTGCAGTCACATCTGGATAGTAGTCAGAGCTGAGCAGTGTGTCCTGTATTCCATCCACTTGTAGCTGTGTGCCCGGGTGGTGTTTTATTATCTGAAGTACTCGGGGATGGACTGGTTCTGCTGTAGTGAACCATCATCTCACAGACATTACAGTGAACAGAAGATGTTGGGATGTGAGAATGGAAACTGGAAGACAGGGGAGGGGACCAGGGCCGTACCCTCCTGGAGAAGTTATCCTGGAGAATCATCTGTCAAAGGGTCTTCTTCTTTTCCTGCCTGCACGTCCTGACAGAAGGAAGTAGCCAGGATAGACCGGAGGGCTTCAGGAGGGCTTCAGGAGGGCTTCAGGAGGGCTTCAGGAGGGCTTCAGGAGGGCTTCAGGAGGGCTTCAGGAGGGCTTCAGGAGGGCTTCAGGAGGGCTTCAGGAGGGCTTCAGGAGGGCTTCAGGAGGGCTTCAGGAGGCCTTCAGGAGGGCTTCAGGAGGGCTTCAGGAGGGCCTCAGGAGGGCCTCAGGACGGCTTCAGTTCAGCCATTTGCTGATTTCATATATGAAAACATGCCATGAACTTTAGCCGATCACCATTCTCAAATTTAACCCGAAAAGGTAATTTCCTTTAT
>CAAKHC010007266.1:0-15550 GCA_901007825.1 Macroramphosus scolopax
CCCAGCAACTTGAAACTTGGCACTTCTATTACATAGGCTACCATCAACATGGAGTGCCAGCTCCTCTGCTGGGGTCAGATCCTGGGTTGGTGGGCCGCCCCCCGTGCCAGTTTTATGGGCTTTTTTTTTAACTGCTACAATCATACAGACATTAAATATGTCAGCAGACATCAAATCTATTTACCTCATTTGTTCTTTGTTATCTACACTAAAGTCACTTACCAGCCTGCAAAATGTTTTTGTATTTTACTTTAACTTGCTGCCAGTTCCTTTTCTGGCCAGACAAGTTTGTTCTTTATGAAGGATAGAAAGATAAAATAGACAAAAACATAACATGAGAAAAATAGATGAAATAGATAACATTGATACACATTGTGGATAATTGTTCGCACTTAATTATACTCTACATTTCCTGAGTAACATGCACTTCTACTTGTCACATTTAAAGCAAAGTGTACAACTGTTGATTAGTGGACTTGAAAAGTAACTCTTTAGTCCTTTAATTGTAATTATGACAGTATGATTAATTGTACAATTTTAGATTACTTACGCATTAAACCGGTCTGCAATTGTCTGCCAGGCGTTCTCTCCTTCTTTGATGAAAGTACTTGTATTGCCTTTTTTTGTTTTATATGTTTTATTTCTTCATAAAATTCCATGACGAGTTGTTGCTCAGCTGCCGTGACGAACGAAGTGCGACTTTTTTCCATTGTTCCATCAGTGATTCTGTGATCGATCCCGTGGTCTATGTAAGAATGTCGTGCACGCGCACTTATCCCGACTCATCACACCTGGCTTGACTTAGCCAGATCTTTTCATCCTGGCTCTGCGTACGTGCAACCGATTAAACCAGGATACGAAGATCAGGCGATTACTCAATTATCCTGGATTTCTTTATCCTGGTTTCATACACTGTAAGACATCTAAAAGCACAAATGTTGGGACCAATGTGACACGAGCTCCTCAAACAGGGCTCCAAGTCTTCAACTATCCTGACGTCTGCCGTCATGCAGCGCCAGGACTTTCTTTCTTCCCAGCAAACATTTGTGGTTCGTCACAGCAGGACAAACACAACAGTTCTCTTTAAGTTTCCTATTCTGGATCCAACATGTGAGCGAACACGTCCTGGTTCGGGGACAATAACACCACTGACACAGCTGAATTTACAAATGAAATCTTTATATATTTTCTTCAAAAGAAATGAAGCCCGTCCAATTTATACCACATTAAATTTCGCCGCCCAACGTGCCCCGTGTGACACAAGGCAACAGGGCCGCTTGCTACAGGCCTTCCTCTGCACAACTACAGTAAACAAGTCTTCAGGAAACATGCTGGATTCTTCCAGGTACTTTTGCATTCAAACATTTTATTTTGGTAAAATCATACAATTTTTGCACAGCTGAGTATTTCCCATGACGTGCAGTGGCCTAGAAGCTAATACAGAAAAGCAAAGTCTACATCTAAAGAGCTCTGGGGTTCTCCAAGTTGACGTGGAACAGGTCTCGGGTTCCGCTGTGCACAGAACCTCCCGTTCATCCCGGACAGCACCAAGAGCTGCCACGGAAACCGATGCTGCAGACGTGCTCCACATTCCAAGAGAACTCGAGAGTTGTAATATATGCAAATACAACGATGACAATAAACCACATGTTTGTTTCTTTTAAGATTGCCATGTGCCAGACACTCACTGGAGAAAAACAATTATCAGGTCAAATTAGAGTAAAGAATAATGCACACAATTGGAGAATCTGAACACTTCTGCACTGATATGCTTAGGAAATTTATTTGCTCTTTTGACAGCTTCATTCCAAACCTTGGCATGTTTGTTCAATTCCATTTGACAAATTTTGTTGACCAAATTAGTTCAAGCTAATAGATGACTGGCCCTGAGGAGGCCCTGAAACAGCTGTGGATATTATTTACTGAGTCCAATGTATCTTAAACATTTAAAAAGCTCACACTACCCCGAAATATATAAATTTCACGCATACAGGTGACATTCAACATTCAAGTGCCAGTGTGTTTTGTACTGTCTTTTGGTCAAGTTTCTGAAACTTTCAAAGAATCACTTTGAGGCTTACAAAAATAAATATTTGTCAAAAATGCTTAATAAATTACACAAAACTAGCAGCAAAAGTAGAATCTAGAAATCTGTGCAAATGGCTAAATTCCCCCAACTGCTAAATCCCCTGGTCCCAAATAAATCCTGGTTTAAACGTTGAGAACCCTTCCCCTTTGTAAACAAGCTGCGTTTTTTCACAATCTCCTCACACACAATATTTGGAAGCTTAAGGACACATATCCAAGACATCTATATAAAACTCTAGATGTGCAATAAAAGAACTTTTGTAAAACTTGATGGGCACAACGTACAAGGGTCTACACACCTAAATCAAGTAGCACCATTCAATCTCAGGTTCTCAACACTATCAGTGCATCCACTTTTTAGATCAATTTCTTTAAAAAAAGTTTTCAAGGCACAACACACCCGATGAGAAAATTGAAGCGCTCTGAGGCGAGCCGCTCCATCTCTCCTCCTCTTGATGGCTGCTCCTCTTTGAGAGGAAAAGCCTGCTCTGGCTTGACGAAGCCACAGATTTAGATACATGACAGAGCAGATGAACTCCCAGAGGACCTGACAGTACTTTTAATGTTCCATAAGGGAGGGGACACTCCCTCTATCTTTGGCCACCTCCACAGTTACACTAAGCAGCAATGGAAACCAAAGCACCTGACAACCGCGGTGCACCGAGAAACTGCGCCCCACCTCCTACCCCAGTTCCGCTAACCCCCAGTGGTCGAAGTGCTGCTCAACTCCGCCTCCATTCCTGTTTAATTGATAAACCTCAGTGATCATCCTGCCTGTCTTAGAGATGAACCATGCCTCCAACGCAGCTTGAAAAGAGAAAATGTTTGTAATTAAGTTAAGCCTGCGACTCAGTTCACGTGTCCTTTCTCCTTGACCAAAAAACAAAACACTTGCAAGCGTAGAATACCATGTGGGCCTGGTGGCGGTCAGTCGATTCAGTTACCACTAACACCACGCTGTGCCCTCCTGATGCTGTGGTCCTTTATGCAGCCACTTTGAACTACAATTTCAAGATGGCAGGCATTTGTTTCTGATACATGTTCAAAAAAAATTAAATAAACGGACTTTATAAATTTTGCACACACCTGCATCGAAAATGCCTCGAGTAAAAATAAACAATTAACACCGCCCTCTTTATGTAGCTAGCACATGGTAACATACTAGCTGCCATAACACTGTCAAGTCAATTGAAAAATGTGGAGTAACAAGTTCCAGAAGGGATAATTCTGCTTTGAACCTCAGCGATTGTTGGCACCGAGCTTAATGACTTCTGCGTTTAGGAATGGGAATGGCTACTTTAAAGACTATCTGCTCCTTAAAGAAAAGGTGCCTGTCCAGGATAGAGTGAGCAAAAAAGAAAAAAACAAGTGTAACTTTGTCCCTTAGGATTAATATATGGAGAATTCAGAGTGGCCCAGTGGCTCAATAAGCTGTTTGACTGTAGAAAAGGCTACATGAAGTTTCTACAATAAATTTCAGGATCAAATGGAATCATGACTCGTGAGAGCCACAATACCCCAGTGTTTGCCAAGGTTTGATAGAGTATAAGCTTCTTTATTTATTTTTTTAAACCTTTCTAATATTATTCACCAAACAAAAACAGTGAAAACAAATTTAGAGCTCTTGGCCATGTTCGTCTGATGAAATGAAAACACAGATTTCCTGTTTAAATTCAAAAAGGCAGAGTACATTAACATACAAATGATCCTCAGGTTATTCAATTGGGTTTTTTTTTTTTCCACGAAAAGAACAAAAATACTTCTAACAATGAATGTCCGAGGTTGCTATCGGACAATGCATGTCAGCATCCATGCTCACTCTGAGGTGTGCGAGTCTCTGCGGTCTCCTGTGCTGTGCACGCACCGGTGACTTTCCTTTGCGCCGTGCTGCACTTCGGTTTTGAGAGAAGCAAATGGCAGAGAACCAGGGTTGATAATGTGCTGTGTGTCAGTGAAGCTACACAGGGAGGGTTGTTATGGTCTGGCTTAAGTTAACATGTGGTTTCCATTGGGTTGGGTTGGCATGGCAACCTACTCCTATGGCGACTAGTTGCCCCACCAATCCACACTACCAGAGTGGCTGTAATTTCCTCCGTAGCCATCGTTGCCATAGAAGTTGCCACCAAAGCCACCTGAGGAAGACAAACAAGCAGAAACAAAGAGATGTAAATCGAAGTGACACCAACAGAGACACTGCCTGTATTTGCAGGCAGGAACACAGAGCCTTACCTCCACCACCAAAGCCACGGCTCCCTCCATGGCCTCCAGTGTTCCGCCCTCCACCACGGCTGCTACTGAAGTTTCCAGGGCCTCCGGGCGTCTGACGGTAATCTCTGGCTCCGAAACCACCAGAGAACCTGGACAAAATGACAATGTTGCTTCAGTTACTTTCACAGATCTCTGAAGGTATGTGAACTAGTGACCAGTGATCTGAAAGAAACATTTGTTGTTCTATGTGACGGTTACCTCTTAGAGCGCCCACGGCCAGTGCTCTTGTGCTGGTGTTCATAGGCCAGGCTCTCAAGCCAGGAGGGAACCTCCTGCTTGGCCTCCACCAAAATGTCCAGCAAATCTTTGGTTATGTTGCTGTTTTTGTCGTTAAAGAACGACGTGGCCAGACCTAAACAAACCAGAGCAAGATGAGATGTAAGACTGCATGGAAACATGTTATGGCATTTACACTATTCATGTGCAAAACTGGTATAAAACCTACCAAGGTTGCCCACACGTCCCGTACGGCCAATACGGTGAACGTATTCCTCAATATCACTGGGCAGATCAAAGTTGATGACGTGCTTCACGTTGGAGATGTCCAGACCTCGAGCAGCCACCTGGTCAAGGGAGTAAAGACAATAATGGATATAAATGAAAGGGGAGGTTTGATGAGAGCTTAAGAGTTGAATCTTGTCCACTGATGGCGACCTGGATTTAAAAGCTCACTGAGGTTGTAACTGTATCTCTATGATATCTTGATAGAAACCACTTAACCAGATCAAAGAGAGCAGAACCCACTGATCCCCATAATTAATGCAGATCCATTGACAAACATGTAAATGTCTCTTTAAGAGAAAGGCAGACTTGTTAAGTCCATGATATACGCTGGAGTATAGTTTGCATATTCACTTACAGCTGTGGCCACCAAGATGGGGCAGCGTCCAGAACGGAACTGATGCAGAGCTTCCTCTCGGTCTCTCTGGGACCGATCTCCATGGATGCTCGTGCAAGCGTAACCCTCGTGGTACAGGAAGTCTTCCAAAGCGTCGGCTCCTTTCTTGGTTTCCACAAACACTAGAGTCAACGACTCTTTGCCTGAAGAGGAGAAGAACAGACCGAGACAGAACAAGATTAATAAAAAAACAAAAAGGAGAATACAAAATAAATCATTTGATTGTCTGTAGTGACTAGAACTTAAGTGTCATACTAAAAAAGGTACAAGAAGATGAAATAAAAGGAATAAAATAATCAAAGAAATGGTCTTACATAAAAAGCTTTACGTTAACTGACAAGAATGAATAGGAAAGCTTGACTTCTGTTTTAATGCACTTAAGATCGTAACTGAATAAGTGTTTTTTTAAGTGCTGTTTCAATGACTCGTTCTCAAACTAGCTGAGGTGACTTGGCTCAGCTTTAACAAGACTGAAACAAGCTTGCTGCTGATTGAGCTGATTCCTTCTGTGCGAACAGGGTTTGAACCCGCTAATTGCAGCTTGTGGCTATATTGTTATAATTTAGATATTAGGTCACAATTGTGATGTCTGGCAATAATGGTTATCAGAATAACAACTTAAGATAATTAAAATGGCTGAGGGGGGATTGGGTAGGACAAGGTCATTCAACACATCATTCACAGCTGACGTGCAACCGTGCCAAAGCCAGAGGGGAGAAAAGCTCCATCCATCAAAGTTCTACCCTCTTATTCCTCAAGCCTGTGTGCACTTTCAAATCAAGCCCAAATCCCAATTGCTAAATTCTTAAGATGGTTTCAATGAGCACTACAGGACAACCGGCTTCAGCTCGACCCCCCACCAAGCCTTTTATCAATGGTCAGTAAGAGCCATCTTTAGCAAGGCTGTTCATGACATAAATTACACATTAGCTTGGTTCTTTTAGTAGCAGCTGCACTGGTAACCGTGGAGACTGCATGCAAGCTCTGAGCCATTTTGTGGAAGTAAAGAGGAGTTAATATATAATACAGGACTATTACGCCAGCACATTGAGAAATACTTATGTTATAGATGTTTTCACCCTGTAGCTGTAAGTGATCTTCTCACAAACTACAGAATCAGCTGTATTCTGTCCACTAAACTTACTGGCTGGTATTTTTAGATCTGCCACAGACATCTGACTCACGGAAACTAAGAGGTCTTTCTATGACAAACAGCTACTATGATCGTGTTGAGCTTTGTGCCAGTGTTGAAAACACAGTAAGGCTCTGCCAAGGACTCTTGTTACAATTTGTCCTGCGAGCTGAGTGGAAACAACTAAAGAACTGAGGCAGCATGTCAGCTGGGAAGCAAAGGGACAGCACGAGTTGTGGGATGTGATGTTTCTGGCTTGTGGGTCAGAGTGAAGTTATGGCTTGTTCATACTTACCAGGTTTCTCTGGGGCCTCTGTCACATTTTCCTGAGTCTCATTGGGAATAACTAAGAAAGAAACAAATCGGCCGGTAAATATAAGACTGCTCAACTGCTCAGGACACAACTTCCACAGGTTTATACAGACCACAAAAGGAGCAAACCCCTTAAACATGGTATGATGTCAGTCCCTGCTCACCCTTGCATTAGATTATGTTTAGATGTTTTCTCTTTCACTGTTGTGTTGTAATAAGTTTTTTAGAGATGTAACATTGTTATACTTTAGCTTGGTGTTGGAAAGACTGACAAACACAAGATGATTGTTTCAAATCTGGTTCGGGGAACAAATTCACACTGTAATTAAGATGTTTCCCACCTGTGGCATTGAGGAGATCAAGGAGGAAGGACCTCTTGTCAGTCTCCTCAACCCAGACCACCTTCTGGGTGATGTTTTCTGAAGTTGAACCAACACGGCCAACAGCCAAGAAAATGTAGTCCTCCAGGAAATCACGAGCCAGGATCTACACATAAAAGCACATGGTGAGTACGTATATATTCAACATTAAACTACGGCAGAAGATTCTCTATACAGGTTGACTGGTTACACATACCTGGATCTCCTTGGGGAAGGTGGCACTGAACATCATGGTCTGACGGATGCCTTTGGGTGGCATCGTATCTTGCTCCACAATGCGTCTGATCTGTGGCTCGAAGCCCATGTCCAACATACGATCAGCCTCATCCAGGACCAAGTAGCTACATAAGACACATTTAATACACAATTAATCACAAACGCCCGGCACTGTTTTCTAGTTTCAGTAGATCTTTATGGTATACTGACTTGCAGTAGTCCAGAGCAATCTTGCCCCTCTCCATCATATCCACCAGGCGGCCAGGAGTGGCAACCAGCAGGTGACAGCCTCTCTCCAATTCCCTGATCTGCTGGCCAATATCAGCACCTCCATACACCACGCAGGGACGCACGCGGGAGCGATAGGCAAACTAGAGGAGGATGGGAGGAAAACAGTTGCATCAAGCTTCAAGCTGCACATTAAACATTTAGACAAGCAGCACAGAACAGTATGTTCCATGATGGCAATAGGTACAGTGCTATGCTAAGTACTCACCTTCCTCGCCTCATCATAGATCTGCAGGGCCAGCTCTCTGGTAGGAGCAAGGACAAGGGAAAGTGGGTACTGCTTACGACGTCCATATCTTCCATTATCCTGTGGGTTCATAAAGGTTAGATTATCAGGTTTTAATGTAGAAGATGTTCCATTGCCCTTTGGTTTTCTGCCCCCAGTACCTGTCCACTGTTCTTGGCGGCATGCAGAGCATCTCCTGGTCCATCGGTGAAAATCTGACTAAGCACTGGCAGCAAGAAGGCAGCAGTCTTTCCAGAGCCTAAAACACAACACAAATCAAAATACAGTCCCACTTCTAAAAGGCATGCTCTGAGAATCAGCAGATTTTCTTCATGAGAATCTAACGTGTGAGAGGCTAGTAGCTTGCCTCAGGCACCGAAAGAATATACAGAAGCACTCACCAGTCTGGGCACAAGCCATGAGGTCTCTCTTGGACTTGATGATGGGAATGGCATGCTTCTGGACTGGAGTTGGACGAGTGTAGCGACTCAGGTTGATGTTGCCCATGATAATCTCCCCCATGTCAACATCATGGAACTGCAGCACAATTGAAATTAGACACACTGGCAGTATAAAAAGGCATAAACTACCCTGAAACCATTTATAATTGAATCTAAAAGAAACCATACAGACGTGCTGAGCTTTTCAATGACAAATAAGAATCTGAAAGTAACTTACACTATCAATGTGGGGTGGGCAGTTGCTTCCAGTGGCCTCCACTGGTATATCATCGTATTTCTCAAAGTTGATCCCAGTGTTGCTCCCAGAGAACAGCTCACTAGAAAAGTAGGTTTGACAATTGTTCACTTGCAATGTAGACACAAAAATATAGTTTGATATTTCATATCAGGATCTAACTTACTGTTCCAGGCGCTCATTGGGCGCAGTGGGCTTGGACCAATCTTCATCTCTGCCTTCATCGCCCCACCGGCTGCTTCCTCCACCAGAAAAACCTCCACGCTCGTACCTGTACACATGCTGCGTGTTAATGCTTGGAGTTATAGAAACAGAGTTCAGGTCTGATACATTAGAATAGATTCACAAGTCTTAAAATAAGACACCCAGTGAGTGCGCAACAACTACCAATAGATTCTGCTTGTTCTAAGCCGTTTAGATGGGCATGGAATTTACATCATGATTGAAGCTCTTATATTATTGAGCTAAAGGTTGACAGGACATGGTGAGAGCCTGAAGTTCAAGTTGTGGAAAGGACCATTACATTGTAGTAAAGCACTCACCTTCCCCTTGAGCCTGCCCCACGATCATTGAAGAAGGCAGACTTTGATCGATCATTGCGTCCACCAAAGCTGTTGAAGGCGGCATCCTTTGGAGGTCCTCCCCAGTTGCCATCTTTGTTGTCAAAATTGTTGAATCCTTTGATAAAACAGACAGCCTGTAAATTTTAGAGTCATTTTCCTGCATATCTGCTGCCGGACCATCAGATGATGTCACATTCTAACCAAAAGAGGGAACGTTTCTTTCCCATGACCCAGAAAACCTGTGTTTGTTTCAAATAATTAAGCTGTTTCCTCTTAAATTAGGTGAGCAGAGTGAACATATGCAAGTGCACAGGTTGAGAGTGTGCTGATATAGCATCGACTGCAAGAACAAGGGTGGGGGATGGCACGATTTAAATTGGACTTAGATAATTCTTATTGGACTATGGTGAGTTATTTTAGGGCATGATAGGATTTTCCCACCTGCATTTTGCAATGGTTGATTAAACGAGCCTCCACCCCTGTTACCACGGTAGGCGCCACGCCCACCTCTATCGTTGCGAGGGGGTCCACGCCCTCCATAGCCCCCGTTTGTGCGGTTGTCATGGTAACCATTCACAAATCCATTGCTGCGTCCACCATCCCAGCCTGGGGAATCTTCGTGGGAAATAAAAAAATGAACAGTCAGTCTTTTGATGGCTAAAGTCAGTCCTTACTTATCCCGAATCTCTTCCAGTGACAATTTAAAAAAGGAACAGATGGGTTACAAGTAACTCCATACTCAAAACAAGCTTGGCCTGCAAGCTTAGTCATTCAGAACAATTTTCACATTGCCCAGTATAAAAAAAGAAAATGCAGAGCACGTTCTACATATAAAAGAATAGATGCAGGGAAGAAAAGCTTTCAAGCAAAATCTATTGTTTTAATATAATCAAGACAAAGGCTTTGTTTGGGTAGGATGACTCGTCTCTGCCAGAAGAGCTACTGAGCCCCATCTCTGCCTTTAAGGGACATTTACACAAAGATCTACCCAGCTTAGGACACTAGCTGCATCATCGGTGGCCACACTTATCAGTGAAGGCTGGGCAAGAAGCTTGCGATCTGCCATAATACGGCTTGCTAAGATGCAGAAGCTATGCCACAGTGGAATCAATGGGCAGACCAGCTGCACAGATGGGGCAAAATAGATTTAGAGACTTCCATTGAAGGCAGCATCAGCAAATGGAGCTTGCTAGATCTGAGGTGAGGAGGATTTATCCTATACCCATTGAACAGGTAAATCCTCCGTCATTACACCTCTTTCAAGTTAGCAGGAGGGGAAAGCCTTGTGGTGATTCAGACAGGGAAACAACAACCCATGTGCTAGAATCAGGGCTGTCACAATTCAGTTAAAAAAGTAACCTATTGATTGTGGCAGGATATGGATTTTGGACTGTGCAAAGGACACGTCGGACATTCCCTGACGAGCTTGTTTGGGGCTGCGCGGATTCCAATTATCATTGTTGGAGTACACTCTTAGACTAAATATTTCTTTCCAGAAACTCCATGTGCAGCCACGCAGACACTTTTGGGTGAAATACTTCCAACCAGATAGCCTGTATCTTTGGTCCAGAATAGGAAGCACATTCCCGAATCCGTCTCTCTCCACTATCTGAATCGGCCATGATAATATCCTTCCACACACCGTTGCACATGGCAGTGAATGAAGCCGACAGCTTACAGCGGTGCCCCGGTCCGCTGGCGTAGTAGCTCCGGGCTGAACTACTTGTCATTTTGACCCTTGTTGGGTCCTTGTAGTCATGTGCGCTTGCCTTATATATTTTTTTCCAGTATGCCAAAACATACATCATGGTAATGTCAGTATTGCAAAGTTCGTGTCAACGCAGATTGTGACTCCGATGACGAAACCTGTACAGTGCCCAGCCCTCAATTGTCTTGGTTTGTAAGTTAGTTTGTTAGTCTTGGTTGAAGAGCACTGGAGGTTGTGTAAGTGCAGCACTAGCAGTGGCCGTCGACTTAGTTGTCTGTGGGAGGGTAAAAGCGTTGAAACGTACCCGTATTGGTACCCGAGTTATGGATAGATGGTTTATTAGCAGTTGTGTTGACAAGAAAGGGGAGTTCCTGAATTTTGTAGTAAGTAAATTGTAGTCATTACAACTCTATCTCCAACCCTTTAGCATGGCCCAATGGTGAGTGGCAGATGACTAGTGGGCGGGTTACTATCACAAAGTAGGAAAGTCTGACTCAACACTAGTTTGTCATCACCACTTTCAAATTGGTTGACAGACATTTGGTACCAGGTGTGGAGTAGAAATCTCGCCAGTAGAGGGAATCGGACGCTGGATTAAAAAAGGCAAATACATTTTCAGAATAGCCAGTATTCTTTATTAACTATGATTGCTGTCAGCAAAGTTGAGTGTCAAAAGTAAAAGGAGTTCTTATGCAAAATGCAATGGGTGTTACATTTCTGAAATATTTATTACTTCGACTTCTGCATATGAGCATCTCCTTAATATCATAGTAGGCATAAGGCAAAATAGGCAAAGCTATAAAAACTATACCGATATACCGTGAAAGGTCGCCATTATCTGGAAAGACCGCAGACATCTATCATGCTAAAATACATAGCACATTTCAAAAGTTTTGAGCATTGATTTCAAATTTCATTCATCAAATGGGAGTGTGGGTGTGTTCAATCTAAAACATTGGAAAATACCAGAACCGGATTTTGGTAGAATTTAGTAACTCAGATTGTCAGACACATGTGCTGTGCAATCTCCAAACATGGCAGAAGTATACCATGCAGCAGTGTCAACAGCGTAATATGTCATATCAAACCAGTCCACCCAGAAAAATGTAGCATCAGGTTTCAGCTCACTCAAAACAATGCAAGTTACACCCTAATCATGAGTGGTTCCATTTAATATCATGGTTACGTCATAAAGTAACTCTTGGTGATCCACCATAGCCGTCTGACACATGATAACTGTAGCCAGGTAGTTACTCTCCCTTTCAACGCAGTGTTGGACAGAGCTTCAGCCTGCTATGTGGTACCATGGTATAACTGCCTAGTGCCAGCTGCATTTCTTTGAGTCTGAGCATCGCAACAAGTGAAGTTCTGAAATCCATCTGGTTTGTTCCAATCGTTACATTCTCTCACTCTAGCAGTGCAATATAATTAACATGTAAAGCACGAAAAATATTTTGATGGGCTAGAATACACTTAAAATATACTAACTACTTACTTACACAAGCGGGTTTGTGTTTGAAGGTCAAATCCAAATCCATTAAATATGAGCTTCAAACTATTTTAGCATATCCAATAAAGCTTGGAAAAAGCAGAAAAAGTCACATAGTAGTGCTTCTCAAAGATCCATCGATTTTCTCTGTTTTGAAAGTGCTGAAAGATGTCCACACACCGAATAGCAACTTAAACCAGCTGAACTTCAGAGAAGCAAAATCCCTTTTCTATAACCAAGAGCTACACTGGTTATATGATGTAGCTTGGACTTGGACCTCTAAAAGCCAGTTCTATTAATCAACAAATCTCAAAGAAACCGCCATGAAGAACCTTGGTTTGATTTGACAATTCCTTTAGAAATAACCTAGCATACACAAACACACCCTGTGGACAAACGGTGCGTGTCAGGACTATTCAGTCATGTGCCAGAGAACGTGAAGTACAAGAAGGTTTCTGCTTCACCACAGAATGCACAAGCGCATCACAGTGGTTATTCTATCTTCACACGAGAAGCAATTAATCCAAGACATCACCTGGTGCAGTCAGTGGTTGAAAGAAAGCCCTACTTACACTCAGCATACTGATCAAAATCCTGCTAAGCTAAACATAACCTTAAGTCAGAAAAACAAAAAAAGCCTTGTGTGGAGCTTAACAGAGATGATTAATAAGAGTCAGATTAAATTACACCTATGTGGCATGTTTCTATGCTTAATAAAATTCCTGCTTTAATTTCACGACTGCAAACTGTGACCTGTGGTAAAAGGCTACCAACTGTCAGACAAAACAACATGGATACGGTCTCATTAGTAAAAACAGCCACACTCGTGATTTAGTGCGTTATCTTTAAAGGCACTATCACCATGCACAACAAGCTTAAATGTGCTTTGTTAGTCTCAGATTTGCTGTTTTTACCCAGTGGCAATGACAAAGCAGTGGCACATTGTTCCCCAATTTTTGTACTTGCTTTCTAATGCTAGAAAACTGCCTGGCATGCAGGTAGCAGTAAAATACCACTTGTGTTTCGCCAACCCCCACTGTAGGTGTGGTAAAAGGCAAGCTCTTGGGAGGCCAGTCTTGGGTAACCTGAGCAAAGGTAGGGAGGCAGGCTATAAAAAGACTTGTAATTACTGGCTCATGCAATATGAGTGTTTGGCGTGACTTTACACTAGTAGTTACCAATCTTAGAGTCATCCCATCCTGAAGTATAGTTATTTCTGTCTCTTGGCGGACACTCGGCCTGCCAGGGCTGTGGGAACTGCTTAGGTGAAACTTGGAGGACATTGCAAGCGAAATATGTGCATGAATATTCTGTAGAAAGAAATCGTATAAAAGCAACTAATATGCTTCAATTGATGATATAATCGACTCTAGCGAAGTTTATGTTTACAACAAACTGCCCCTCGCTTCTTCACACACTGTTATATTCTAACTGCAAGCATCCCAGAAGAGTAGCAAATCAATTACGAGCCCCTTATAAAATGGAATAATGCATAAGTCCAAGCTAACCCTGACTCTTCACACTGGCTTTATTGTTGTATAAATATCTATTTCATGCATCTGGAAATGCAGGTTGCCCTCAGCAAAAGCAGACAGAAGGGACTTACAGAGATTTACTGGTGCCACTGAATAACCCCACTGTCTACCAGCGGAATAAGCATTTCCTGCTGTGGAATAAGAAAACAGTAAAACGAGAAAAATGACAAGTGTGCAAATACACAAAGTACCAATATTCCAATATTTATTCAAAATGCAAAACGATCTAGCTGAGTAGATGAATAATAGAACACGTCATGATCTAAAGCCTATCAGACCCTGAAGAAATACTAAATATCAACTGCTGGACTGTCACAATTGCATCTTCTGGACTTCAGAATTTTCATAATAAAGATATCTACACTGATGCCACCCCCTACGCGACTTCCAAATTTCCCGTTTATCAGAGCAATTAACAGCTAACACTTGTTCACAACTGAGGAGTTGCAAAAGCCAAAGCATGAGATTACCGCAGATAAAAACATATATTAAGTACAATTGTTAAAGCTGAATCAGGTCAGTTTGTTGTTCCCAGTTCAATGACGTGTGAGCAGTCAATGGTGAAAATTATAGGCTACAACTGTTTTACATAACCACATGTCCTATCAGCAGTGTTCAATAACCTATTGTGCACAGAAAGCCAATTTGACATGGCCGACTCTCTCATCATTATGTGCACATTTAAAATAAATGTGTCAAGGGACAATTGGCCTGGTTAAAGCCTCACCATTTCTCCCTATTGTGCTTGCTTATACAATGCTCTGATGTGTTTTCACCACCACACGTCGAACCGGTGTTGATGGTCCGACTGTAGCTCAGTCGGTGCGTATTAGATTTAACTTACCGTTTTTGGAAGCATCTTTGTTTCTCAGGTGAGGTGGAATGTAACGTCCTGGAGGGAGAGACAAAAGAAAACATGTCAGACACCCATGATCTTCAATTAGTGTTGTATACAAGCTTAGTAAATGCACTTAACTAATTATGTTACTCTACAAACCCTTCCCACAATGTTTTCCAGTTTATACAACAGTTCCCATCAGAGATAGATCACGTTTACTTCCTTAAGAGTTCAACAATCTATATAGCTGTATAACTTTCACATGAAAGTCACTGACTAAAACAAAATGGCTAGCAGTTCTGAGTCCAGCAAATTGGTGGAAATTAAATAAATAAATATAACAATTAGTTAACGTCGCAGAATTTATGTAATATATATCTTATAGACAATCTGTTTGGTTACTTACTGCCAGTTCCTCCGCCTTGTCCGTCAACAGAGTTCAAGTCTAGCCCAGCAAGCTACGACAGAAAAAAAAAACATGTTAAAATCTTACTTAAGGTCACATAAACATAAGCATTTTAGTGGACATAAAACAGGAAAATGCTGACAAATACAAAAATTCCACTAAAATACGATACTTAGTTGGGCATTAATAGCAATTAATTAGCGTATGAAAATGATGTATCGAGTAACCGGTATAATGTTAACATTATGTTCCCGTGTCGTTGAAAACGACTGGCAGCATTTTTTCCTGCGCCACGTTTCAGGTTGAGAAGGCCGAACATTAGCCGGCTAAGTTACTCGGAGACCGGCCTGGTTGTAAATGTTAGCTAACCTTCTGAAAAGTGCTACTAACTTATATAAAAGCCCAAATAAGATTATGTAAGTGTAATTTGTATGTGAATTTAAGAGTGTTGTTGGCCAGCTTAATGGTAAACAATTAGTCATCCGGCTAGTTAATGCGGTTAGCTGG
>CAAKHC010007266.1:17427-41231 GCA_901007825.1 Macroramphosus scolopax
TTTATGAAATCTTGTCCTATTTTCATGTGTCTGCGGAAATTTTAAGACTTTAAGAGTTTTTGCTTTCATGATTTTAAATACACACAGCCTGCATATGCGATGTGAGGTGATTAAAAAAGTGAAGTCCACATTATTTATTGAGGTATGTGATGCAGGATTTATGGCCCTCTGCTGGGCAATAATAATATTTCATGCCTAGTGATGTGTGAAGTTAAAATTTACTGTTTGATATTTATTAAATGAATGTTTTGCAATTTCATTTAATCTATAAAAATCGAGTCATGTCATGGAAATTTTATCCTGATTTTTGGACTTTTATCAAATTTTTGCCAGAAGTCACATAATGTGGCAAACAATTGAATAAGCTCCATCAGGTATTACAGTTGTGTCACTTCTCATCTGCACTCTCTATGACAATGAACTACGGTCTCTCACTATTTTTACAAGCCTAGTATTGTATCAGACAAAGTATGGACACACCCAACTGAATGTGTAACTTATGATTTTAAAGACGTTATTATTTGATTGAATTAGTTTGTGTATCCATTAATACCATTGCCGAACTTACATTTTAAATTTTTCTTCTGAGCTGTGATCACGGTGAAGACTGGTTTACTTTGAAGACTCTAAAATAAAAGATAGTTTTGAGTTGTATTAACTTTTTTGGTGACTGTATTTTCATTTGTGTAATTAAAATGTAGAGAATATTACAAATGAAGGAAAACTGTACTCTCAATATGTCGGTCCAAACTTTTCACCAGCACAGTTATTCTTTTGTGTAATCATATTCTCAAATATTTTCTCATAAATACTACGTCGTAATTCATCCCCTATTTCCTTTCTTGTGAACATCAATTTGTTTTTTTTGCCTGTAAGAATCTAAAAATGCTTCCACCTTTCATCAAGACTAAAGATTTAATATCTTCTTTTCCCCATCCACAAATTTTCCTCTTTTCCACAAATAGCATCACCGCTAACATGCTAAAAAGAGTTTGCTAGAAAGATATCTTGGTATAATATAATGTAATGTAATCTAATAAAATGATATCCCTGTAAAGCAATGACTCTTTACATAAATCCTTACCTTATTCCTAGATATTCAACATAGTAACTGTGCATTTATAAATGTGCCTATTACTTATATCATTCTCTGGATATATTCCAGAACCAATAGTATGTCTTCTCCTTCTAAAAACGTACCTAAAATATATGATTATTATTCCTCATTGTTTACATAGATACAGAAATTAGATTGTATATTTGCCTACAATTCCCATCATCCCCCTTGGCGATTTCTCCGGAAGAAAACCTCCGCTTTTGCCTCGTACTTCCTCTTTCCGTCAACGGAGTTTAGGTAGGACAGTTTGTGTCTCATTCCCATCCCTAAATCTGCTTAAAATCATGATTTTATCAAGTCATCCACTTTAGATGGATGTGTATAAATGTGCAGGAGCTGTTCAGGAATAATACCCTATGAGTATTTTTACTGTAGACCGTAATATTTAACTTTTTTAGTCTTATGTAGCTAACGAATGACATGGCGTTGAAACGGCCGTGTGTGAAGCGAGAAGGCCGGCAGCCGCCTAAGACAGGACGATGCTGTATCAGTGAAGAGCCTGAAATACATGTTTACTGACTTGTCAAGCTCGGACATGAAGTTCGTCCTGTACTTTGCCCTGGTTGTCTTTTTAACTCAGGAAAAATCGCAAGTAGCGCAGCTAAACAGCCACATTAGTTGCTAGCTTGCTAACTAGCGATAGCTGACACTCTGAATACAACTGTAGATTTGTTGTGGCAGTTTTTGTCAAACATTTTCAGGAGTTTGATGCATAAATGTAGTACTACATTCATTTAAGAAGCTAGTTATCCATTCATCATAGCCGTCGGCCTTAAACGCAAGTTAGCTTACCCATTTCAACCTGGTAAATAACACCGGCTATCCTCTATTTCAGTACACGATGGGACGTGTGATCAGGGGACAGAGAAAAGGTGCGGGCTCCGTGTTCAAAGCCCACGTCAAGCACAGGAAAGGTGCTGCTAAACTCCGACACATTGACTTCGCTGAACGCCATGGTTACATCAAGGGGATTGTGAAGGTAAGTCAGTTTTACAAGCAGATTTTACGAGTGTGAGTCAACAGCATCTGACTATCTATCTGGTCCCTGTCAGGATATCATCCATGACCCCGGCCGTGGTGCACCCCTGGCAAAGGTAGCCTTCCGTGACCCTTATCGCTTCAAGAAGAGGACAGAGCTCTTCATTGCAGCTGAGGGCATCCACACCGGACAGTTCATCTACTGTGGCAAGAAGGGTAAGAGGCTGCAAGCAGGATATGTAGGGACTCTAACCTACGTAGATGCACACCTCTGAGCCATTTGCACACCAGTTATTCCTGTCAAGTTCAACTTGTTGAACACAAGATAAACTTGAATGAGAGGAGTATTTATATTCAAAGTCTGTATGTTTGGATATTGATGTTTTAATGTAATTTGGCTTCTTAACTTCATTCTGGTATCTTTGTTTTGGTAAAGATGCAATATTCTAATGGCATTTTATGTTTGTCAACCTTAAGATTCTTGTGAGAAGAGATAAGAGCTGTTAATATGCTTTTATAATTTTCTCATCCTTTGATCATTAGTGTGTTTGTGTCTACGAGTTAAAACCGCTTTTTCTGGAGCTCAAGCTAGTCTTCCTGGATCAAATGCTCCAACTGGGGCAGGGTACTTGTCTGTCTGAATCCATGCTAACCGCATTCTGTTGTTGTAACTCAACCAACATGGTTTTAAAAAAAATCCTGTTCAGAAATGCTATCTTAAACTTGTTAGTTTCTTCTAATCTACTTGTATAGAATTGATAGCTTCTGGGCTGATCTGGTAGAACTATGTTCATAACTGACCTGACCGAAATGTTGTCACCTTGTGTGAGCTGAAGGTAAAACTGTATAGCAGTTAAGTGATAACCTTAGATCCTTTTTTTAAGCTTAATTAATGTGGTTGCAAAGTAATTCAACTGTTAACAAAATACCAATTCATCCGAGCATGTGTACTTTCAATGATTGTGATCAAACTTGATGAATAACTTGATGGGGCATGTGTTGTTGTTCAGGCTCATCATTTAGTTGTGCTTGGTGTCAGCATGCATGTTCCCACTTGCCCTACGAGAAAAGATGCCGTCGAAACTATTGCAATAATGCTAATGAAGCAGTTGTTTTTTTGTATGCTGGTGGTTCATGTGGTCACATAATTGGATGTCTACAATGTAAGTGTGAAGTAATTGTCTTACACCAGCAACTGCCAACCGTTTTGAAATCTCTTCTCTCACAGCTCAGCTGAACATTGGCAATGTCCTGCCAGTTGGTACCATGCCTGAGGGAACCATCATCTGCTGCCTGGAGGAGAAGCCCGGTGACAGAGGCAAGCTGGCTCGTGCTTCAGGAAACTACGCCACAGTCATTTCCCACAACCCTGAGACCAAGAAGTCCAGAGTCAAGCTGCCTTCCGGCTCCAAGAAAGTAATCTCCTCTGCCAACAGAGCTGTTGTCGGTGAGGAATCCCCACTGCCTTTGAGAACTGATGTTTACTTGTTATTGCGGTGACCTACTTTGGAGTTGTGCACTTTGAATGATATTAATGAGTTGACGAAAGCACCTGAAACATGTTCTGACCAGCTCTGCTCTGCTTGTCGAAGGTGTTGTTGCTGGAGGTGGTCGTATTGACAAACCCATCCTGAAGGCTGGTCGTGCCTACCACAAGTACAAGGCCAAGAGGAACTGCTGGCCACGTGTCCGTGGTGTGGCCATGAACGTAAGTGAACATGAGTATCTATGATGCCAGCAGAGTGAAACTGTTTCTTGGATGAATACAGAAGAACAGGGCAATGTAATGCTTCAATCGGTCCTGGGTGTAGCTTTTAATACACCCTCAAACAGACGTACATGTAGGTGAGATTACGATGAAGACTGAACTCAGAACCAACTCGAAGAAGTGATTCTAATGAAAGATGAGGGAGAAAGAAATGAAGGCAGCATGTTTTTCTGTTCCTCGGAATGATGGAGATGATATCCTGAGTGGTTCCATCACAAGTACTCATTAACATTACCATTAGCCAAATGTTGTAGGAATATTTATGAAAGTGCACAGACTCAATGAAGCACTGAGATTCTGCGGGTGGTTCAGACCGCAAAATATTCAGCAGTGCAGATATTTAATGTCTTTTATCGCAGTTTCCTGCATGACACTGAAGCTGTGCTTCATCAGGGAAGGCAGAGCATCTTTAGAGGCAGACTCTTGTCTTCTGGCATTGTTTTGTTTAGAAGCAACCACATTATACTTGCAGTTCATCAAATTGATGTCCTTTTTTCTTCTCTCCCCTCAGCCTGTTGAGCATCCCTTCGGTGGTGGTAACCACCAGCATATTGGCAAACCCTCAACAATCAGGAGGGATGCACCTGCTGGTCGCAAGGTCGGTCTTATTGCTGCCCGTCGTACAGGCAGACTGCGCGGAACAAAGACCGTCCAGGAGAAGGAGAACTAAATCCCACTTTGTTCATAATAAAACTTGTGCCGAAAGAATCTTTGTTCATGTGCTTCATTTGCGGTTCCACGTTGTTCAGACATGGTACAGATGTTTTTGATATTGTCGTAAGGATCGAGTGGGTGAAGAATGCATTTTTAAAATTCTAGACTTTTTCACAGAAGATATCTTAACATGAAGTCACATGTCATTAATATTGGTGGCTAGATTTCATTTAGTTGCTTCCTGTTATGTCCCTCCACTTGCTCATGTTTACTGGTACCCGACTAGAACACAGCCATACTAGGTCATGCAATTAGAGGGTGTAACATGTCTGTCTTGATCATTTCAACACCACCAAAACATTTTGGGTTCCTGCTGCAAACACGATACCATTCAATTCATTACCATTTTTTTAAGCTGTATACAATTTTAACAAATGAGGTTACTGTCAAACAGGTCAAATATTGAGTACCAATAAAACATTTAACAGGCTATCTTTACCATCCAATGCTAATTTGTGCCATGACTTAAACTAATAGAATCAAAGGTAGCAGTTCTGTAGAAAGATGGATTCAGGTGAGTGTTGGTAGTGACTATTGGAGTTTGTCCATACTGCAACACTTAGGTGTTTCTATGATCATAATACAAAAACTAATGCAGCAAAATAAAGCCTCCAGAATGACCACAAAGTTTCAACAATCCAGTCATCCCTGAACATCATATCTAACAGGAAGTTCCAGAGACGAAGAAGCCGTGTGCTCGACATCTCTAACTGGCAGTGAGTGTGTGAACATGAGAGAGCTTGTCACAGGAGGTTTGGTCATCAGCCCTCATAGGCAATGCAGCCAATGACAAGTTAGGAAGACTTCCTGACAGAAAGGGTTCAGACTATCAGAAAGCTGAATGTCTTTGCATGATGGTTCCATTTGAACCCCGACCATGATATTTCTCTAAACGTCACCAAAGAGCTGCAGAGGAAAGAGAACTAATTCTGAAAACGAGTAAAGAAACAAAGAAGAAAAGACATCTTATGTATAATCCTGTCATCCATCAACTTCGTCTTCTTGTGGACTTTGTTCCATTTTATGATGCATCACCTGAGGCATCAGGCTTTCTGACAGACAGCAAACTTCACCCATCCCCCCTGAATGCTGCGGTTTGTGTTAAAACATCACAGTGACCGTCACTTTGAACATGATCTACTTCTGAACACCAATAGGTCAAAGTGTCAAGTATCTCGAAAGAAACAGCAGAAAACATCTTGTCAAACATTTGGTATTTTTTTTTTTAAACCCTGAATGAGTGTTTTCCCAGGTTAGGACCCAAAGTACAAACTTCAAGATGGATCTTAAAGGATCCGTTCAAAAAAGGTTCCTGACCGACATCATGACAAACGTGTGTGAGGCAAACTTACCAAACTACACAAGCCACAACTTTGTACTAATGTGTATATAAATACAGAAGAAAATCCGTGAAGCTCAGCAGCTGTTTATGTCCACAAGTAAAAATGACACAGAGACAAGATTCCATGTTCTTTATTTGCTAAGGGCGCAATGCTTTTTTTTGTTATATTTCTGTGCACAAAAAACCTCACAAAGTGAAAGTCCACATCGCGACTGTAGCTCCAGAATTCAACGTCACACCATGGCCAAAACAAAAGTCGGCAAAAAACAGGGCGCAGAACTCTGTACAGTCAATATCTTCTTTAAAAATAACACAAGGACAAAAATGTTCCTCTTAAATCAAATTCTATTTTTAGTGAAATACAACAAAATAAATTCTATAAAATAAGAGCAAAATATTTAAATATAATACGGTGGGCAGAATATTTTCATTTGCAGGAGTATTTGGTATGTTTTAGACAAAAAAAAAGAAAATAAAATTCAAAAAATACACGCATTCAAGTTACCAATTAAATACAGTATTTACTGATGTTTACCTTTAACTCCTACAGAATTACATGTTAGCTTGAGTTGCCACATGACTAACCAGCCGCTATTCTTACGGTACGACCCTGCTGTGGAACCTCTTCTCCACAGAGCGAGATGGAAAGGGTCTCGCTGCGGCTCAGCATCCTGAGCCACAGCCAGAGGCCCAAGCTGACCAGCTCCATGGCAAGAAGGAGGCCGTTGGGCAACGCGTCTGTCTAAAACGGGTTCTATTGAAGAGACAGAAGCAAACCACACAGCCTAATATACACCGGATAACCCAGTGCAGCAATTCTGTTGCATATGTGTTTCATTTTTCAGAATTCCTATTGATGAAAGCTAAACTGTCTATCCCACCGAAACTGACTGCCAAATGTGAAGTTGGAGGATTATATGTGCAATTGAAAAGCCACTTATTCATACATTGGTTCAAAATATTGCCCTCACTGAAGATAGAGTAGATGAGTAGAAAAAAAAGAGAACAAAAACAAGAGAACCTAAGGGTCTCACCCCTCTGGAGATGTGGATTAAGAACAGCTTTAAGCTTGTTATGGTCACAAGTCTTCCCTTGGGCTACACTATTCTGGTGAGAAGCCATGCTAAATGTTACAGCATTATTAACTGGAGCTTGTAAAAAGGGTTGAATTAATTACCAGAACAAACAAAAAGAAACAAAAGAAAAAAAAAAAAAAAAAGAAAGGCAATGAGTTTCAGAACAATGTTGCATCACTGCTTTTTCACATCAAACACCGTAAAAGTCCACCCAACCATTCCACGTCTCACACGAAAACCAACCACAGCTCGTGAGTTGATCTGGCATGGGTCATAAGGTTGCCAAGGAGCTTAAGAATAATAATATAATTATGATAATAACAATGCGTCCTTCTACAGTTGAATGACCGGTAACCGTCCGATGGTAGAACAAACTTTACTGCTGAGCATGGGTGATAAAACAAAGAGGATTTGTTGTCTTCTTACAGTTTGTTTGGGGCGTTTTTTCTTATTTATAATATCCATTTTTGTTTTTCATAACATCTGCAACATCTCCCAACAGCACACCACACAGAGTTATGCTACTGGGGGATTTGAACAGTCAAAAACATTAACATACTATGTACACCTTTTTGTCGTGTAGACAAGCGTATCCGCATCGTCAGCTCGGGGTAAATTGGCCTGCAGAGGGGAGGGGAGGCCTGGCTCTGCCCTGCCCTGGGACCAGAGAGCGAAAGAGAGATAGAGAGAAAAAGAGAGAGGCCCAACGAAGAGCTCTGTTGACCAAAGGATGAGAGGAAGGAGAGCGGGACGATGGAGGCTCGAGGCACAGCTGAGTCGGAGGGGACTTTACTCCTTAGGCGGGACAGGCGCTGGGGTTGAGGTGGGAGCGGGGGCGACCTCCTCTGTGCTCTCCCAGTTCTCTTGTGCTCGCGGGCCTGGGCCAGGAGTGGGACCGGGACCAGGACCGGGACCGGGACCAGGACCAGGACCGGGACCGGGAACAGGACCAGAACCAGGACCGGAACCAGGACCTGGGGTGGGGGTCTGTGTAGGGCCTGGAGTTGGAGCAGAGGCGGGACCGGGACGCTGGGGGTTGTTCATGTGCTGAGCAGCGGGCCCGGTGTACGGCTGCCCATGGGGGTGGTTGTTCTGTTGAGGATAAGAAAGTGGACAAATAATCAGGTGTGCTGACAGAAGAGTGTTTGTGTGTAAATGGTTCGTTCTAACGCACTAATTTTCTTTCCCTCTGTTCTACTAAACATCGGTTAGAGACAAGTGTTCTTAATATGCTCGTAAGGACTTGAGGATGTGAGGTGAACCGACTGACACATTACCTGCTGGAACTGGGTCGTTCCAGGAGAATGTGGGTACAGAGACGTGTCCTCAGGCGGGGAGGAGTCTTGATCATCAGGTGCTTCCTGTTCATCGGGCTCCTAGCATATGTCAGACGAATGTTATTCATCACAAATGTCAAAAACAGTGGAGAAGATTTTGAGCTTTGGTATTTCAGTGTAACACAGAAACTAGCTGGCATGGGAATGTCAAATTTCTAAATTTATGTTATGAACTAAACAAGGCTTAAATGAGGTTTAATCGTGTGTGGGACGATACTCGAGAGCCTCCTCACAGCGCTGAGTGCTGCTGGTGCTACTTTAGAAACGGAGCTAACAGCGGCTGCACACAACCTCCCTACTGTGGACGTTATAAATGTTGCTCTTTCCTTAAGTTAACAGTAGATTCAAGGATGAATGTAAGATGTACATATAAACACATCACATGATGTAAAGTCATGAAATAGATAAACACAACCTGTCAGACTAATAAAACAAATGTGTTTAATATGAAGCTATGACATCATACCAATCATCCTGTTGTTGTAGCTCAGGTCAGTTGAGTTCTAGCTTACTCCTAATCTATTATTCATCTACAAATGTATCTGACCTCTGTACGCCAAGTCGATAGAAACAGATTTTTATATGAAAGGAAAATATTTGATATTTTTCGTTTTATAGAAAACATCGATATCATCTGGGCCTTGCTCGGGTCTTTCCACTTCTTTCTTATGGTACTGACACAATGACGGGTGTGAAGTCGGATCCACATGTTGTTCTATGCAGATCAGTCGATCTGAGCGTGCCGTGCATGATGGGTACGTTATATCGCGTACCCCTGCTTTATGCAAATGAGGTAGGGGTGTAACACTCTTATTTGAATTGAACCGCTCAATGTGACGCTTTGAGTTTGTGTTGTCGGGCTACCGGCCAATTGTTCATTACTTCCCAGCGGATTCGTTAACTTCATTATTATTTATTTCCTTCTTTATGTTGTGGTGCCTGGAATACTGACCTTCCCTGGGCTTCCCTGAGTACACTTGAGCTGTGTATGAAATATTACAGGAGAAGTGTGTCAATTTGACTGGAGTTTCCAACATGAACAAATACATGTAACTTATTGTTTTTTTGAGTGAGAAAATAACATTTGCACACAAAGATCACTGCAGCCACGAATCCATACAGAGCTGCTCTCAGCTCGGCAAACAAAACTGCACAGGACATTTTCTGAAGCTCGGCAACAGCTGAGCTTCTCCAAATGACTAACATATGATCACGTTTAATTAATAAAACAAAGGTTCTAGCACATATTTCACACTCTGGGGCTGCAGGGTAGGTTTGACAATATGGGTAAATAACGGGTTGTTCTCTCTGACTTAGTGGCATGAACTAGTTATGTCGTGTCATTCAGTGGGATGTTCACTGGTCACGGCTCCTCTGGCTCAGTTATAAAGTACATCAGTAAATCTGTGGGATATTTTAACACACAGATATGCTTTCACTTTCAACATTGTACACCATGTTAATGTATTTCCATGGCAATTTACATATATCGTGTGGTGTTATTAAGTTCTAGGAAAATCAGTCTTGATATCAGCTGTCGGCCAATACAGAGTCTGATCGGATACTTAACTGTCGATTTAATATGTATGTTTAAGATTCATTCAGAGTCACTGTTGGAAATACCCCGGCAGAGTTAAAGGAGAGCAGAGCTACAGTGAAGAAAAGAATCTGATTACTAGAGCCAACAGATCCTTTAAATGTCTGCCCACATTGGCTCCAATACTGATCCTTGGAATCGACTTGGGGCATCTAATAATTTATGACTGCATGTTTGTTATTAAACCCATTTATACCAGGTTAGTCCCATTGAGACGATACATCTCTTTTTCAAAGCAGACCCGGCCTGGACGGCAGCAGAAACAAAGCTACAGACATTTAACAACAGGGAAACATAGAGCATAGAAAATATACACTCAAATGAATTCATTAAATACCCGCGGATTCATTCACCATTATAGTTATAAAGAGCTTTAGAATCAGGCCAATCGGACAGACCTTCGGTCTCAGGTCAAAGTTTCTTGATTTGATTTTCATAAAGCAGAAACACTTCAAACCACTTGGTGCTTGAGTGAATCAAATAACAGAACCGTTGTGATTTTTAACAGTGACGTACATCAACCGGTGTACCAACATATAAGTACATGTTTATGTGATCTGTGTGTGTTTGTGTGTGTGTAGAGAGAAAGTCAATGCCATTACCTCTTCAGGACAGAGTTCACAGGCCTTGGCAAGGGTCATACGTGCACTGTGGGAACGCTCGAGGAAGTAGCCGTTGGAGGTCTCGTTGCTCTGAACTGGAGGAGACCAGTTGTTGTAGGTGTACTGTGGGTTCCCCGTGTATGGCCTCCTCTCCAGCTCGTCCCCTAACCACTCCACGGCCCACGTCCACTTTCGTTTCAGGTCACCGTTACTCTGCGTGCACACAATGAACATATTGTTACACCAGATAATGCAGTAAGTACAGGTTATTTTGACTCTATTATCGGTGTGCGGGCAGAGGTGATAAGACTTAAAGATCATGTTATTCAAACAGTTGCTGCCTTTCGCCTGAGATGCAAGAACTCCATAATGGGTGTGTTTCTCCTGAGAGATATTACATCAGCTCAAATCATAAATCAAACATCGATTTCCTGCCTTGTGTGAAATGTGTCACAGTCCATGAGACAAGAGAAAATAGAGCTGAGGCTCTGCCCACCTGTAGGATCTGGTAGGCCACAGAGCAGTTGCTGAAGAGGGCCACCATGCACTTGATGCACTGGTAGGCCCGTTTCTGGTAGTGGTTCTTGGAGCGCTGGATGGTGTCAAAAAGACCATCTCGGTCATCGGGAATGCCCTTCAGCACGTTGTGGATCCTACACAACAGAGCAGGGAAAGTACAAATGTAAATGTTGCTTAATTGAAAAATGACACAGCACCCATGATTGACACACTGGCCGATAAGTCTGACCTGTGCGTCTGCCAGGAGTCCTCGATGAGTAGGATCTGGAGCAGCAGATCCAAGTAAGGCCTCAGCTCATATGTGTAGGAGTATGCCACCTGCACAGACACAAACATATTCAGACAAAGGCTGTTAGAGACACATGCATGAGAGCCATCAAATATAAAAACATGCCGATGCTGATCTCATCTACCTGCCACAGCAGCTCACTGAGGACAGTGGAGGAGAACTGGGGGTTCTCCCAACAGCTGAAGCGAAGCAGCTTTACTGTCTCCTCAGAGTTGCTGCAGTCCTCAATGATCTTCTTCACGTAGCTGGTCCTCACAAACAGGATCTCCGCTACCATTTGCTGCACAGGCATCACTGGGGCTGTCAGGTTGGTATCCCCATAAGGGTTAGGCAGAGGGGGGTTACCTGTAAGGGGTAGAGGGAAGAATAAATTAATCTGTTATTATATTATCATATATAAAACAACATTTTTATATGGCGTCATCATTGTTCTGAAAGCCCTCAGCTCAGAGCCCTGCGCACACAGCGCAGAGGCTCAGAGTGGCTGGTTTGTCAGTCACCAGATCCTGAGCAAGGATGTGATCGTCATTGGGCTTCAGCACAATCTCTCTCCGCCCCTTAAAACCCCCCAACAGGGGGGGTTGACAAGTTATCACTGCCTTGTAGGAGTTGAGCATCATTTTTTGTGATGCACTCACCATTGATGGAGGATTGCATGCGTGTGGAGACGTCACAGCAGCGGACCAGCTGGGAGACGACTGTGTAGAGCTTTCCCAGCTCAGCGTACTGGTACTTAATGGGTGGGCCTGGACCCTCATCCAGAGCGACCAACATGAACGTGGCAGGGACATTAAGCTTCAGCAGCTGGGTCTTTTCTGCCAGGCCTGTGTGGGGAAGGAGAGGTTTGGGTTTTAAAATATGTTTTGTTTTTTTTTAATCTTGCATGTTCAATCTTTACAGTCATTCTATGGAGCAGATGCACATGACAGATGGGGGGTGATTGCTGTGTGCTCCTTACCCAGATTGGCATACATGACAAAGAGGTTGAAGTACTGCTGCAGGTGACGGCCGTGTTCAGACACCTCTCTTCTTAGCAAGTTGAGTACAGCTCTCAACAAGTGGTCGCTTAGACTCAGGTTATCACAGCCCTGATACACAAAGATATAGAAATAAATCACATGGTGACGTGATTCAAGAGAACAGGATGGGCAACCTTCCAAGAAAGCTTAAAGTAGGATTATTAATACTCCAGAGCCCAACTGAAGATGGGCACCAACCTGAGTAGAGGGTCCAGGTGAGGCAGTGGGTGAGGGGCAGGGGCCGTCTTGCAGGGAGAAGTGAGCGATGAAGACGATGAGCTTGGCAAACGCACCACGGACCTCAGCGCTCGGGCACTCAAGCAGGTACTCAGAGAACCGGTTAGGGTAAGCAAACAGAACGTTGTGTGCAAACCAATAGCGTACATTCTTACTGTGTCTCAGCAGGATGCAGAGGGCGTCATACCTACAGGAAAGGAGAGGGAGATCATTTACAAGGGTGGACAATAGAAGAGGGAGACATGAGGTAAAAAAAAAACTAAAACACAGAGGGAGACAGAGCTTACCAGTCACTGGCAGGACCCCTTACTACTTTCTTTGTGTGGAAACCTGTGCTGAAAAGGAACCTAGCAGCCAGCTGAGCACTTATCATAGCAATCTCCTCTGCCTCGGGCAGAAGATGGTCTTGTCCTGATAAGAAGAGCAATGATTAGCGAAAGTCTTTCCATGTTTCTTGAACATTGGCTGACAGAAAAGGTTAAATTAGCAACAGGAATCAAAAATAATTTCAAGTTGGGAACAGGTTCCAAAGTCTGTTAGCCATCATAATCAGATGCCTCTTAGCTTATCAATTCATCAGATTAATGCCTGCATGTTATTCAGACGAAACAAAGACGTGAAACACATGCATCTACGCTGCTGGGAACAGCAGATAGGAGAGAGAGAAAAGGTCTCTCAAAGCGTGCCTTTGAAGAAAGATGGTAATAGTTCTAGTTGGATTATCTTCTAATTTATCAATAAAAGTAAGGGTTGGAACACCAGCAAAATGCTGAAACCTCTTTCTAAACAGTACGGCTTAAATCTCATGAATGCCCCGTATTTGACACGAGTGCAACTGCTTCCCAATGAGAAGTGAGTTCCTTTACAGAAGGGCAAGTGTCGTATATCCAAAATATACGATAGAAAAAGAGAACAGAAAAACGACATGAAAACCAACGCCGTACAAATATCCCCTTAGCGCTGAGCACCTGCGTAGGCCTACTTCTCTTCCACATAGAATATCGATCAGGAATTCAGCTCATCAGACTTATGAGCAGAGTGAGGAGGTTGAAATAATTAAACCTTGATGCGATTTAATTTAAAGAAAAATCCTTATTCAATATACTTAAGTATAAAACATGTCAAAAAATGTAATCTAACAATTAACGTTTAATTTTTTGTGATGCAGCTGAGGAGGATTCTGAAAGTGATACATCACTTTCTCAACTGGACAAAAGGTAGAACAAACATCTTTTCTTCCTTGAAGATTCGGAGTGTTTGGTATTGACGTCTGCCCTCAAACATTTATTCTCCTGTCAAATATGAATGCACTCTGGCTGCACTAGTGGTACATCGCAGAGGCAGTTCAGTTCTCGGCTGCACACAGGATTGATGCTACTTTCCAAACGGTTGCTGTAATCACTGAAAGGTTTCAGACAAACAAGGCTGAGATCAGTGATGAAATTAATTAGGAGGGCAGCTAATATTTCTGTGAGACCATCCATGAAATCCACAAGAGAGATACGAGATACGGTCCAAGAAAGAAAATTCAAAGAGGCCCTCAGGGGGAGTTGGATAACATCAGAGTTCATGACTCCGGTCAGAGCTGGAGGATTGACGTAGTTCTGTGGATCTATAATAGATCACACACACACATGTACACAGAAGTGTTTATACTAGTGCCAACCGGTCAATGTGTTGGGTATTGTCGATTGATTTACCCACTCTTGAGAGACATAAACAGTGAGGGAAAATAAGATTCTTACAATTAGCTTTCAACATCTGTTGCTTCAGGTGTATATACAGGGATTCTATAACACCCCAGTGTTTTCAAAGTTTATGATAAACCACTTCAAAAAGCTGCATTTAATCAGTTTTGCTTTCTAGAAGCTTAAACACAGTATCACACAGACAAAAGGTTCGTACCTGGAGGAGGGTTTAAATAGACACTGTTACAGGTCAGAAGTTTCTTAATGAACTGGAAATATTCCAGGCTGTATTGCATTCGGTTGTGCATGAATTGGACGTTCTGCTTGCGGACGCTGCACTCGATCACACCAGGCATCTTGACCTGATGTGGCTTGGTGGTGGAGATGGTCAACTCCGAGATGTATTTGACAAGCTCGCTGTCCTTGTCTAAAGAGTCCATGCGCTCATAGAATAGGATGTATGCATTCCACCAGCGCTTCTGCCTCCGGTACGACATCCTTTTCATCATATGATCAAACACCTCGCCCATGTATTCTCCTCCGAAGCACTGGTTCTTCATCTCCTCCTCGTCGTCCATCTTGCACTCCGTCACATCGCCGTCGTCAAACTTATACCAGCGGTTCTTCTCACCGTCACCGCCGTTCCTTTGGATTATGTAGGAGTAATAATGTCCGCCGCTCGCCTGGCCCGAGTGGACCAGAACCCCCACCAATCGGTACTTGGAGCTGCCTGGGGGTGTGGGTTCTGACGGCTCGTTCTGTTGGATCACCTGGTTCTCCGGGTTGACGTCATCCCCCTCTAGCTTAGCCACACCAGCTACAGTGTATGGCTCCATGTCCAGCTCCCTGGGGAATTCAAAGTAGTCATTGAACTTGATGGCGCACTCCCTCTCCCAGTCGTAGTCGAAGCGCTTCAGTTGAATGGCCAGTACAGGCGGCAGCTTCTTAATCAGCAGACGCTTCACTGTGTCCACCTAATAAGGAGAGAAGAAATTACAGATCACCTCTATGACCCATTAAATAAAACACCAAGCAGTTAATTAGAAAAAGAATGAAAGGACAAAGTAAACCAGAAGACACACAATCACTCTTCTATTTTCCCATGGCACTTTAGGAGTACCACATCATAAGGCTGGCTCACAGTCAGACAGGGCCTCCGTTCTCACCTTCTTATTACACTTCTCACAGTGGTAGGCATTGGCTCCCTCCAGCAGATCTCCTTTGACATACTGCTCCATGGAGTCCAGGAGGTTCTGGTGGTTTCTGATGTCTACGTTAAGTGTCGTGAACGACTCCTCACACTCGTATCTGAAAATAAGAGCCCAAGCTAGTCTGGAGTTTCTATTTCTTAAAACATTTCCAAGAATTAAAACACAAGGAGATATAAACCCACCTGTGAGGACATCCCTGGCAGATCTTCTGGTCAGCAAAGGACCCTCCCAGTACCTTGCTGAGCATGGCGGGGTGACCCAGGGCTTTTAGAGCTTCATCCAGACTGTCCACCAAAGAGTTGAAAAACTCCAGAGCATCATGCTGCTCCCGCAGGTTCACTGGTTCTCCCCATAACCTACAGAAAGGTTATAGCAGATGGAAGGCAGACAGAAGACAATTAGACATCATCTACTTCACTGCTAAATTAAAGAGTCAATCAAAATGACGTGAAATACCTGAACTGTTTCCAGAATCCCCGAGGGACATAGTACTGCAGTCTGGATGCAGCCAGATGGCCAAAGATGACCTGTAGGTGACGCAGTACCCCGATGTTGTACTCTTTCCTATCCTCCGACTTACTCGAGGGTTTATCATCAAACTGGTGGTGATAGCTGAACACCTCGTCTCGCGGATCCACGTTACTCTGCGGGGACAAAAGTACAGGAAAACTTATGTAACCACTTGTCCAAAATCTGTTCAGTATTTTGTTTGTTACATATTGTTGTGCTCAGTAGGGAACGAAAACTAAGAGTAACATCCGGTCAGTCACAGGATTCAGCCAAGCGCTTAGTGGCAAGACGAGCTCTTCTCAGTACCTCATTCTCCTGTTTCTCATCCCCTGACATGTCATCATCCACGTCCGTCCCTGTGCCCTCGATGGCCAGGATGCCGTTGCGGATCGGAGGGATCATGTAAAGCTGCTGGATGACAGAGTTCATATAACAAGTGGCCCCTGCGTTCTTCAGACCTACAAAGCCTTTGTTGGGCCGCGGGCCCACCGGAGGCAAGTACTCCCACTCTGTCAATGTTTCACAACCTGAGAGGAGAGAGAAGGAACACCCTTAAACTTTATCTCACAAAGTGTCAGTTGGATGCATCTGCAAAGCTGCCATGCTGGTGCCGCCCTACCTAAGTAATACATGTCCGTCAGAGTGTCCACTATTTGTTTGAGGTTGCGGACACAGCCGACAGCCAACGCCACCAGGAGCTCAAAGCCAGCGTTGATGGAAGCCGGGGTGCTGCACACTGGGATGGCCTGCTCTGTGGGGAACTCCCCACTCTTCATGTACTGCAGGTAAACATTCGATGCTGGGAAGATGAAGTCGTCTATCAGCTCCTAATGAGAAAGAAGAAACGACAAAGATTAAATGATGTTCAGAATATATGCATCATAAATATGGAAGATTACCAGTTACCCATCGTACCTTAATGAGGTTAGCTCCTCCCTTCTCACAGCCGATGTAATACTTCTTCTCTGGTGTCTGGAACGCCAGGAGCTCCTTAGTGACCCCAAGGTGGCCCTCCAGGATGGTCTCCTCCACACCGGTCTCCCCTGTCCTCTTTACCTCATCCTATGGAACACAAAGACATTCTGTATCAACTTTTTCCCACACTTTGCTGTAACGGCCAAACAATACATAAACTCATACTGTGGACACAATGTAATCTGTCGTCTAAATAAATCAGGGCACCACATATAAAAAAGACTGCTCGATCACACAGAAGGTCCTTTACCCTTATCCGTTTAAGCCAGTCGATTTCATTGTTGAGCAGGACCTCAGCATTTGGCAGGTTGATATTGCTGTTATAGGCGTAGTTCAGAAGATGTCGGAGTAGAGTGAAATAGTCCCCGGCATGCTTGGCTCGCTCCTTGGCCGTAGTCTGGACATAGATGAAGACAAGAATTAGGATCTATTAGCAGTTGACTATTAAGCACTAGCTTTACAATTACCATTTACATATCTTGTGTACAAAACAACTAATCATGAATCCACTCACCCCCAGCACAGTGAAGAGGAGGGTGATAAAGAAAAGGAGGGGTCGGTGGCCCATACAACACCTGGTTGCCATTAAGAAAAACTGTTCCTGGGCCATCTGACGCACAGACCTGTTAAAGACAGATTCAACAACAGTCGCATATCAGTCAGAATTAAACAAATAGGCTGATGTCTCTTCCATTTCTAATTCTTTATGCTTTAGGATTAGTTGCAGGAGAGATGTTCTTGTGCTTACTTGCTGTGGCAGTGTAGCAGCAAGTCTATGATGAAGGTTTGCCAAGCCTTCTCCTTACTGAGCGTGTCCAGAGCCGTGGGCATGAGGGCAAAACACAACGTCATCACTTCCAAGGCCTCACAGCACACCTGCTCATCTTCCCCATCTGGCTCCTTCGCCGCATTTGTCTGACAAGAAAGAAAGACAAAAATGTTAAGCAAAAATACCATGTGGCCATCTTAAAAGTAAATCTTACACCACTTGGCTCTTGGTTGTGCTACCTTCAAGCCTCAGTCGTCTGCATGCTGTCCCTCACAAAAACTGAACACATACGCCAACCACATATTTACCTTCTCATATATCTTGCTGATTTCTTCATTAGAACTGAAGACGAGCTGCACTGTACCACAGCCTGATGCCCACACTATTTTCTGTACCGCTCGGATCACACAGATGTCAGGTATGTACTTAGACGCCTGGAAGAAATTCTGGTGAAAAAAATGGTCCCATAAAACACATGATTTAAGTAATATTAAAACACTACATTCGTGCAAACAAACTCATCTTTATGTGCAATGACCTACAAATAAAATATACACTTTTACCTTTTTTATCAGATTTCTATCTAGACATTAACCTTCAAACTACTAACAGACATAGCGCCTTTATAGTTCCTATAAAAAGTAATCATTGAAATGTATTTGCATTGCTAGTTCTGGTTCTAACCCTTCAATTTCCTGTTACCTCATCGGAAATCTGCTGGGCCAGGCGGATGGCTACGTTGCGCAGCATACATTCTGAGGCAGGGTTAGGTATGTTTTGCAGGGCACTCTGGAGGACCAGGGCCTGATCATGAGTGGCCTGATTTATCTGTAGACAATGCAGGACAAGTTATGAAAACATGCCAGTGCAAATATGACAAACATTTAGAAACCAGTTCTGAAAGTAGGTCCCTGTATGTGTTATGTGTCTGAACTAACCGGAGAGACAGGAACATTTCCCTCAGCGTTGGGCTGGCAGGCCTCTGCCACGGCTTTTACGTGCCCGAAGCCTACAGCAGTAAGAAGGAGTTTGGCGATCTTTAATGCATTGAGGTAAGCCCCACGCCGGGTCTCCATGTCCGCTGACGGCAGGAAGTTGTTCCTGGTGAGCATGCTCAACACCAAGGGCAACCCGCCACTCTTTAGGAAGTTGTACTGGAAGTCACTGGCATCCTCACCCAGAGTGGCACTGGCTGGCATCAGCAAAGCATAAACAACCTGGAACATGGTGAAGAACAGTAAATCATCTGACAGATCAACATACATGAGGTACAAATGTCTCACACAAGATTACTGGATTGTCTTGAAGTCATGATAAAGCTTGAAGACCCCCATGACTACAAAACATTACTTACTGTAACCAGCTTAAAAATCGTACATGGTTCCCTGCATTTCTTGTTGCCGGAAATGGTGTAGCTTAACTAACAATAACAATAAATACTTCAATGAAAGAAGGCAGTCACGCTTGGGAAAGGACAATCTGAGTTATTTCAGACATTGAAAATGTCTTCATGGAGCTTGAGATGACATGCTGCAGGACCTGGTTAGCTAACCCCCCGCCACTAAACACTTTCCTGCAACATAACCTGAACAAACAGTTGTAGACTACAACACAAGAACCTTGTTCGATTGAAAAAATAGACTCACCTCAATAAGGTAGAGCACTTGGGAGGGCGAGGGGCCGAAGAAGCGTGAGTCCAGTGAAGGACTGAGGCTGTTCTCTCCAAGTTTGGCATGGTCCAGACACACAGCTCGCAGATTATCCACTGTGGTGTTATCTGAGGATACACAAGCAGCACACGCATGAAACAGTAGTCAAATTACCCGAGTTTGTGTTGGTGTGCAATTCCATTGCGTGAAGAAGCTGGATAATTATGAACATGCAGGGGCCTGGTACCTGGAGGCATGAGTTTCATAAGAACTCGGGCTCCATCTCTTAGCAGAGGCATGTTGAGGTTGCAGCCAAGGTCAGCCACCTGCCACAGGAACGAGATGTAGCGTAGGTGCAGCGACATAATCTGGAAAAACAAAGAGACAGAAAGAGATTGGTACTGATCGCATATGGACACACTATTGAATTATAGATTCATTGTTTAGAACAAAAATCCCTTTCGTCAATGCCAGCATTTCATGGTCGGTTTTTGTGAATGAATCACATGAGTGTCTGAGTTATTTTAATCAGTAATTGACAGTAATTATAGCCAGGGGGGTTATTAGTCGTCTAGGTAGGTAAAATAATCACGTTAATTTAGCCTCATTTAGAATGAATCAGGGTTGTAAACTCACCACACCAGGAAGACAGCTCTCCACCTCAGGGTTGGGCCCATCGCTGTAGTGGTTTCCATGGTTACCAGGAGAGCCAGTGGATGAGTCAGAGGAGCTGTCTGGGCTTGAGGGCATGTTGGCACTCACCTGCGTAAGCTTGGCCGTGATCAGCTATGGAAAACAATGACAGGAAATTAATGTTGATCTAATGGAAGGAGCAAACAAATGATATATTCAGCTGTAAAACGATGATTCAGATGTGGACATGGTGAATGCAATATGATTGTGAATGAAAGTGCTTATCATAGAGTATGTTTGCACAGCACAGTGCCTCTGATGAAAAGATTTCTGTTTCAATGCAAAAGACCAACACGGTTACCGTTTTGTCCTTCAAATTGAGCTGTCCAATCAGCTTCCTGTCGTCAGCCGGGTCAACAACCTCCCCGCCAATAAAGAGCTCTATCTTGGTATGTGCAGCATTTGCTTTAATTCGGTTCAGGATGCCGCGCCGAACTGAGCCAATTGTGTCATTGGTGTGTGACCAGATATCCAGGTCCTCCACCTGACGACCCTGGTTGGGGAAGCGTACGATCAATGTGATATGCTTCCCCCGGAAAGCTCTGAAAGAGAAATAGAAGAAGAATACTTGAGTGAACTAGGACACACGTGGCAGATTTCTTAGCTTGCTCTGGAGCATCGACACACTTGCATTATTTTACCTTGACATTGGCAGTATAGTTCTCTCCTCATGGTAGTCACTGTCACACTCATTGATGTATTCTTTAAGCACAGTGAGAACTCGAACCATCCGGATAGCCTCCTGACGGGCGCAGTTGATGCTATCTTTGTCTCCATCCAACACACACAGGGTGTCGTAGGAGGCCTTCAGACGGTCAAAACATGACTGGATGAAATCCTCATGGATTTCCACCTACAGGGAATTGAATTAGGTCGTCAATAAGTTGTCAAAGCAGGAGAGGATTTAGATGATCAACGTGCGTTCGTTGACACACAGTACACAAAGGCTGAAAAACCTGCTGCTCTGAGACAGACTACGTCCTGTACCTGGTTGACTTGCAGCTTTGGTCCGAGGTTGGTGTAGATCTCTTTCAGCAGGTCAATGGCTCGGCTGGCGATGTCGTCACTTCCTTGAATTACCACCTGGGATGAAGGAGAAACATGGAAAAGAATGTATATTAATTTCCTTTGTAGGATTTTCTATCGCATGGAGCCGAGTCTGCTTTCCATGCATACGTGTGACTGGGACTAGGATTTACTGGGGAACTCTAGTAACTATAATGGAAGAGGTTGTATGTGTTCTGAGGTGGGGATCAAATTTCAGTCGACAGTTTTCTTCGGTTTACTACAGACCACGTTACTACAGGCAGGTCAGGTCAGGACACTAGAAAGGACAAGATGATATTACTAACAGAACTATTGTCTTTTCTCACATAATAGTCGGAAACAAAATATAAAATGCATGGACAGAGGGCGGATGAAACACTAGGAAAGTCAGCTGGAACAACTACCAAAGGTACACTTGCAAATGAGAAGTGCACAATAGTGTTTAAGTTATCGGTTTATGATGTCTGAATGCGGTTGTTAATAACCTTCAGTTATTATAACCGTCAGTTAATAAATGTTGATGAAAGAATGGATCTCAAAAAGAGGCATAGCATCTATCTCCTATAGCTCTGTTTAAAGTCTCTATGAACTCCTCCGGGAAATCTATATCTGATGAATGACCCACTATGTCCACCAGCCGGTCGCTTAGTGTGGCTTTTTTGCCGTGCGGGACCGATTAGGTGGTGTGCAGGTTGTGTTTATGGACTAAAAACTGCCTGCTGCAGGCAGACATTAAAAGAGCAGGGGGAGTGAAAAACAACTCTTCAGCTGCAGAGGAGACAGCTGAACAATGATCTGAAACTCACTACAAAGATAGGAAGGGATACAGAGACAGGTGATCTGTAGGTTTATCCCTATAAGCTACATCTCAGACATAGCATAAACAGCTGAATAGCATACTGAGATAGCCCCCTCCTTCCAAACGGACAAGCCCATCTGTTTGTGTGCAGGAACAAGTTTCCTCACCCTCCAGAGGTAGTCCAAGCCTATGAGTTCCAGGTCATCCATCATGTAGGCCCGGCGCTTTGCTACCAGTTTGCCCTCCCTGCAGTTGACAGCCTTGAAGAACCTCTCGAAGCACTTCATACCATTCTCCGTCAGCAGAGATGGGTCTAACTGCAGAACATTGTTCTCAAAGAAGTCCTTATTGATGTCTGGGTCCAGGTCAGGCTCATCACCCATTAGTTTGGAGTACCTGTAACGCAGTATTCAATATGTTGATTATCAAATTAGTTTATTCAAGCCAAAGTAAAGAAGGGATCAAATTACACGGTACCATTTGAAGCAGGCCTCGCGGTCACAGAGGAACACTGCATTCTCAGCCAGACACTTCCAGATCTGCTTGGCTTGAGGGGCACACAGCCACAGCTGGCCATCTTTTAGAAGGAACCTGGCAATAAAGGCAAGCAGCAAATTAACAACAGACACTTGATTCCTAAAAATGTAATAGCTGGGTACCATTTAATCCTCCCCATTTACCCAATATTGTCTATGGCACAATATTGGAACTTCTTTTCCGAAACACTCACAAACCTCAATGCTGTGATTAACCTGATTGACAGGAGCCGGGGATTTAGCTTGTCTGGCTCAATTTATTCATCCTTCATATTAAAATATTTGTTACTTCTCACGGGAATGAACCAAGTGCAAGACTGCGCGTCTTCCAGGAGAGAATTGTTTTTATATTTAGTTATACGTCTCTTCTACTCCTAGCTGTAGTCTCAGCTGTTTAGGACCTACAATGCTGTTGCTTGATTGTATGCGTTTGTGATTTATGTTAATGTTGTACCTCAGGAAGTTGAGTCGCTCCTGTACTTCCTGGACATGGCTGTAGCGGCTTCCTGGCCTGACTGTCTGAGGGTCAAACTCCGCCTGTTCTTCTATAGAAAGTGAAGACAGCGTATGTTAGTGACGCAACTACTGTGCTTACAAATACAGCAATGTCATGTTACATGTCAAACACAATGGGACATTTTCGTCACGCAATGTACCTTTGGAGAATTGCCTCATTGTCTCCATGTAGGCAGAGAGGTTCTCAGCCACCAGCGTGACCAGAGCATGGTTATGTTGCAGCTGGTTGATCAGGTCATGACGGTAAAACACATGAGGACTTCTCTGGGTTTGACTGAAGAGACAACATCAGGAGGGGGTGGTTGATGTGAGGGTCGGGGGAAAAGAACAGACAAAGCCAAGAAAAAGAAAGACTGAAAAAACCGAAGGGAGAATGAAGCTGACAATACTCTTAGAAAAATATTGATTATAGAAAACATAGCAGGACTCAATTTCTCATTCATTTATATGAGTGACATAAAGAAAAGCAGCTCTTGGTGTATTTGTGTGTTTGTGTAATAATATAATACATG
Organism: Macroramphosus scolopax; assembly: GCA_901007825.1. Taxonomy (NCBI): domain Eukaryota; kingdom Metazoa; phylum Chordata; class Actinopteri; order Syngnathiformes; family Centriscidae; genus Macroramphosus; species Macroramphosus scolopax. Next base: position 40,928 of record CAAKHC010007266.1, read on the forward strand.
TCAGAATAACCAGCAGAAGATGTCATATCAGTGGGGGTCATTTTATGCCTTGCTTCCACATAAAATAATGTTTTAGAGATTTCAATATCTTATTTTTATTTTGGTAGCCATCGTACTGGAAAGAGTCACATGGCCATCTGCAACATAGTAAAATAATAGAGATTTGGCTCATGTTCATTTAACTGCTGCAGATGCATCACTACTCCAGCTGGCAGTAGACAGATTATGCTGAATTCCACGACTATGTAAATAAACACAGCAGTTGAGTAAAATACTACTACATGTAAGAATACAATACAAGATA
>CAAKHC010007274.1:2318-15169 GCA_901007825.1 Macroramphosus scolopax
TGTGTTTTTTAAACTGGGTCAGCAGTCAGTTAATTGATTCCAGGTATGTGACCCGCCGTGACCTTTCAGGTGGAATTCATCCAAGGACACTCAACAAACGTCCAGGGGGATTAGAGTAAAATTACCGCCACTTTCCAGCGTCCAATGAGGACAGAATGGAGACTCCCGTATCTATTTTACTGCTTCCCACTAACCTCCATGGATTTCATGGTCAGGGATTTTTGGGGGTTGACTTGTAGCAAAGGCATGTCAGCCTGTCACAAGTGATTAATCAATTTCACTTTATGCTACAGACTCCTGTTATATAAATGTCTTTTTGTTTTTTTTACCCCTCATGAACGTTATTGTGAACCAGATGCCATTGAGTCACCATCACCAATTGTGCAATTAGATATAATATGCATTGGACATTCTTGCATCCTTTATTCTCTCTCTCATCTTTCCAATTCATACAATCTAACATCTAATCTTTTTTCGTTTTCAGTACAAATTCAAGGGCGTACAACTGGAAAAATGTTAATACAGTGTATTAACATTGTACATAAACACAATGCATGACTAAATTGTCTTTGCGACATTGGTAGAAATGTATTTTACGACACAAAGGGAACATATTGATCATCATCTTTTCATATTGTTTCGTACAAAACACATCAGGGAAAAGAAAGTCATTGGAAAAGAGAGACCGGCACGTGTCCTCATGTCTGAGGGGATTTAATCACCTACAAACATCTCAAAGAAAGAAGAACATTGCCTTGTGGAGAGGATGGAAACGATTAACCTCATCTGCTCACCAGATCCAGAGGATAGCCTCTCATTTACATACGGCTTCACTGTTTCTGAGTGTGTGCCGGCTCCTCATACATCCAAGGCGGGATCCTCCATGGCTCCCCTTTCATCCCAGCCACAGTCATCCACAGAGAGCCACATCCTTGCAGACTCCACCCACATCTTAACGTCCACTCTGATTAAGATGGAGAAGATGATTAAATATATATACGAGACGAATCAAATCCAAATTACCATCTGTTTTTATGTTAGTTCTGCTATGTTTTACCAATGTTTCCCTCTCATTTTCTACATTTATAACACAGACATCTCGAAAACAGTCCCTCGCTGAATAAATGACAAAGTGCGTATATATGTGTGTTTGTGTGTAAGGGAAACATGGCCAGTAATACATCAATTTTACTTCAAAAGAGCAGCTTTAAACTGAAATCAAATTTAAAAATCTGTTTTGGGAGCCTATTATAATGTTAGCATGTGTCCTAAATTAGCAGTGAGAAAAACAGTGCTAACAAAGATTTCAAACCGAAAAAACACCTGAGCACATGAACACTTAAATTTCAGTTGAATTTAAAAAGCCATCAGGTTTGTAACTGGACAATCAAGGCCCGAATTTACAACACGCAAACCTAATATAATTTGTATTATGGCTACTTGCAGGGAGCAGAGACCAGCTGTAAACTCAACATTTGGTAAGTTAGCAAACGGACTGTTAGCTAGTCCAATATTCACTTTCATGTCTCCTCTTTTTTCAGCTCCTGAGGGTAAAATCTAACTGGTTAACTACTAAATGCTCCAGTCCACAGCTTGTCATTTTTTTTTCTATGTTTGCTATTTGGTGAGTAAGTACATATAGCCTGTACAGGCTATATGTTAGAGAAGGCCAATGGCTAAGTAGTTAGCTAACAGCTAGCGACATACAATTTTATGGAGTTTTCCAAACTCTTAGTTTATCCATAGTATTTACTTTGACCGTACAATTGATGTCTATCACTGCAGAAACTTGATAGGTACATGTCATGTTGAATTTTGATACGGTATACCTTAAAGGAACCTGAGCAGTTATAGCATCTGTCAGATGACCAGTATAGCGATGCCTTCCAAACCACAGAGATATTTTCCATGGATGGTGGTGCCATCCTGAAAAACACACAGTTCCGTTTTATTGCTTGATATCCGCAACTTAATTTTGTGTTTTTCTTTTCTTGACTGTGGTCAGAACAAGGCTGGAACAGTTTTCCTGTGAAGGGTTTTGTTTTGTCCACAGGGAGTTTTGCCTTCAAAACCATAATTACAGAGTAAAGAGCTCCGGCTGAGTTGGAAGGAGAAAATGTATTATATTACCACACTGATGCAAACATCTGAGCTTAAAAAGACAATTAAACCAAACCTAAATTCATGACACATATTATCAGTTCTCGTGCAGAAAGTACCAAGTTATTCACACTCATAATACCCGGGGAGGGAACTTGTCAGAAGAACAAACAACATACTTAATGAAAAGCCCTGGTTTACTGTAAAAGATCCTGACTCACTCTGTCTGTCTGTTCTCCCCTGAAACCATCACAGACCCCCCATAGCAACCCAGCTCTGACATGCATTCTGAAATCCTCCAGACTCCACTTTTAGTGGCCTTAGTCAGGTCTTAAAAACCTCTGCACAGCGAAAAAGGAGTGATGAGAAACGCAACAGAGGCACAGTGAGTCCTGGACCAGATGACGCACAGAGTAAAGGCAGCAATAAAAATGTTAAAGAAAGGAACGCTAAAATCACACCTAATGAGCGAGCCAACAAGTTAGCACATGTCCTTATTAAAGGTGCGTGAGGATGAGCAGATGTTGAGATCATGGCGAAGATATGCAGCTCGAGGGTCAACCTCATGCTCCCTTGGTGCCCTTTGACCCCTTAGTCTTCCAGGGTGGGATGCTGTTCTGTCAATACCTGTCCGAAACACAATCCCTGAAGGTGCACAAACATGCTAGCATGTCGGGATCTATATTAATTGTAAAGTGGCCTGTATGTTGCCTTTAAATGCAAAATTAGTACAGAAATAGCCTTCAGAAAGCAGACAGTTCATTATATTGACGGTAAAGTGGTTAGCATGAGTTATTTGAAAGCCTGCAGCATCTCTCGCGGATGATAAATGGTGCCTTGTGCGGCAGTATAAGATGTAAGGGGAACCGTTAACATTTGACGTACGGGGAGCGTTGTAATCTGACGTGGAGGAATGAGACAATAAAAGGGTACATCAACGCACATTGTTTCCCAAAATTCTGTGAAACGGGTCTCTTAAGGGCAAATATGTGAATCTAATTAGGTCTGTAATTTGAGCCTCAAAGTTATAAAATTACAAGCTTTAACAAATCCGCCGCCCTACTGCGGTGCCTTTGAAGGACCACAAATATGGAGGAATCTGTTCTTGCTATATGATGGATTGTCGATTGTGTCTCACCCACAGAATTCTTTCCCGGCTTCCAGCTGTTTTAGTTCCGAACAACAATCAGAATTGTTTTCACTTTAGATGTAGAACAGGAGGCAAACAACAATAACAACAGCTACAGTACACCAAAAGCAAAACAGAGGTATCCTGCGTGCATGAGTCAGAAGAAATACAGGATGTGGTTTGTGCAAACAAACATTAATCAGATTGCGCCATAATTCAGTTATCCAGTTTATTCCTTGGAAAAATGCTCAGAAGTTTTGTGTGTGCTTTGATGAAGGCGTTAGTATCGTTAGTGTTACTGCAAGCTTTCAGCTGTCTTTGCAGTGCGTTGTTCAGACGGGTTGTAGCAAGGACCAATAAGCCGCTCCAGGCTGGAGTTTTCGGAATATTCCTGGAATATTTCTGAAATTTACGGCTCTCAGACAATTGAAGCAACGGTATGTACCCTCTTGAGATACCTGGTTAAGCTACCATTTTATAGTCTTTATCTATAAAGAAAATGTACAATTCCGATAGGTAGCTAGCCTACCTCCAAAAATCTCTCCAAATTGGACAAGGCATACCATCGATGTCTTCTGAGCCACCTTCGAGTCTATAACATCAGATGCCTACCTGCTTCTGAGCTTAGAATTAATCATTGTTTACAATTGCCAATGGCCAAAGTGGTCCGCAGATCGCATAGTGTGAGCACAAAGATCGTAAGATGACGATTTACAGTGTGAGCACCTAAATAAGGACACTGAACCTTTAGGCGGAGACAACCAATCCCAGCCCTGACCTGATCCGAAACTAAGTGTTAATCCTCAAACCACCCTTTAAAAGGTTTCTAAGACACTGAAAGCCAACGAACATGTGCTCCCTGAGATGGTCTGTTTCCTCCTAACCTTGCGTTACAAGCACACAAACACATACTCATGTATGTCATTATCACCTTCTGGCTTGTCACGACTGGAAAGCAGATGTTCCAGTGAGAACTTACCCTTCATGCTAAATCACACCCAAACACACACTGCACAGTATATCACAAATACTTTGATCCAGGAGGGAAAACCTCACAGGAGGGATACAGTTGCGTGAGCAGGTATATGTCTGTATAAACCAAACTCCATACTAACTGTAGCAGGATTGAAAGAGGAACAGTTGCATGTATTGATACAATGTTTTTATGATGTTTTGGAATAAGGAATCTGAGACTTTGTCATTGTTGGCAGCTATTAATGTTTCAGCTTGTTTCAGCAGTGACAATATGTCAGTTGTTGGACCGGGTGTGAGGAAAAATCTAGTTTTCTCAATTAAGCGAAATAGACTGACTGTCAGCGACCTTCGGCGATGTATTTTCCTTCATGTGATCGAGTGAGATTAAGACACAGTTACACCACATTGGAGGACTTACAGACAAAGGCAGAAGTAGAAGATTTATGTAGCTTCTCTGTGGAAATGGTGTAAACAATATTCAAAACTTTGATCAAACAATTGACTATTGTAAGATGAAAAGTAGAGCAGTGAGTCCCCACATGCATCAGACCAATAGAAATGAATAATATAACACCCCAAATTCGTTGTTCACGATCCAAAATAAGGCAAATTTGCGGATCCGTCATGTATTACTGTGAACTTACATTGAGATTCTGCTGTTAAAGATGCAAACAGAGGTCCCATCATGCCTCCATGTTGCTTTAACTATTAATATTTTCTTACTTTGATGGATTAGAAAGGTCTCATGTAGTTAAATCGTGGTTTACATTGATGTTTGCACACCATTATGCAAATAGCCTGTCACATCCAATATAACGAGGAAGGGGATTCCATTTTCATTTGGTTCCTAACATAAATTTAAGACCATTTATTTCTTCTTTACTGTCATTACATCACTGTTTTATATACGGTTCCTTGTCATTTACGAGTTCTGCGGTGGCGTCCATTAATTACGCTGTATGTTCATGGCAGTAAGCGCCAACCCCTAATTGAGTTCCCCTTTAGTTTCTGCAGACGGGCGTTCAATGCAGTGTGAGTCAGTGGGTATGACCGTAACAGACTTTTAATAGAAGAAAAACATCCTCCTCCTTGTTGGCCCTGCCTGACGAACACTTGTCTTAATTCTGTAAAACGTATTGGAAAGCTTAATGAGAAGGTGGAAGGGGAGGAGAAGTAAGAATTGGGGAAGTTAATCTGGAATGTGGGAAGGAAAATGGGAGTAAAAGGCTAGAAGGGGAATAAAGAAGCGAAATGATGAAAAAGGATAAATACAAGGAAAGGGAATCTATCATGGGTTGTGCAAATGGAAATTTTGGTAACATTGAGGGAAAGATGGAGGAAACGAGAAGGGCGGATGCTGGTTGAGTGAGAGGGTTTTGGTAAATGTTTGGATGGGAATGATAAGAAGGGGGAGAGCAGAATGGAGAACTGAGGCGTTGTTTAAGGACGTTATAACAATGAGAGGGCACAGGGACATGCGTGCACGGGCGCATGATGTGATGTGTATGTTTTGGTGCATTACTGTGTGACAGCTGCTATAAACGGCTGCGACATTTATAAATGTCTGACAGTGCGGCGCACCATCAGAGCGGTGTGACACACCGCAGCCTCTATTAGCGGCTGAGGTTTATGGTGCTGTCATCCTTTTAAATTGCAGATTGCAGCTTTTTGAGAGAAAGCTAGAGGCTCTATAAAAGGTCTAATTAAAGAAACAGGCAGTCAAACGGATGTTAAACCTTCATTGTGTAATGAAGTGACCAGTTAGTCACAAAGCTGCAAAGATTTATTGGAGACTGGTGTCTATTTGCAGAGAAGGGTAGAGATTTATTTTGTGAAAACAGTTGGAAGTTGGCGTATATTACCTCCATGCCCTGCTAGAATGTTGTTAAAAGTTTTTGTTACAGTTTAATTTCAAGTAATGTGCTCCAAATATAAGGTTACCACAACTTTATGAAGCAGAGAGAAAATTCATTAGTTTTATTTGATCAGTTAAACAGTTTTCTAGGATTATCTGTCTAAACAGGCTGCAGAACGATCAACAAATGCTTGATCCTGTAACCTTTTTAAGTGATAACCCATTAAAAGTCCTCCTAAATAGTAATAGATAATAAAGCTTCCTCCCCAGACATAACAACAGTTTCTTTCGGCGGGTCATCTCTCTGAAAAACAGTTAAATATGCCCTCGAAGCACTTATCTTTGGACACACAAACACTCTCACAAGTACTTTAATGTGTGTCTGACAAGTGTTTGCAAAAGAAAATTCAATTATTTCATTAAAAGCCTTAAAATGCCACCTGATCCTTCTCTGTTGATTATAAAGTAGTGGACATATGCAAGAGAGATGAGCGTTAAGAGGCAGTTATTAGCAGGCCTGTGTGTGCCTGCATGTTTGTGGTTACACCTGGTCGTTCTTATTTTTGTGTGTTCTTTCATTTAAGTCCTGACTAAGGTCTGCAGAAGTTCCCGCAGATGAATCAGCACTGAAGTTGTTGAAGGATGTAAAAAAAAATAAAAAATAAAAAGAAGCTTTCGCAACATGGCTTTAAGTAGAGATTTGGGTTGGAAAATGAGGCCAAACCAGACTTCAAAGTGGGAGGGAGAGTATAATGGAAAAGTACTGGTAATGGTAACAGTTCTGAGCTAAGGCTTCTGTTACATGAACTGAAAGAGACAACTATTGAATGTTGGAGATGATCGAAATTCAGCTTTATGATATGATTCATGTTGAGATGTGGAAGCCCTAAAGAGATGGAGCCAATCCCAGCTGACATTAGGCGGGAGGTGGGCTACATGCAGACTGGTCGCCATCTAATCACACGGCTGGAAACTAACTAGAGTCTCCAATTCACCTAACTGCATGTTTTAGGTTGGTAGGAGGAAACCGGAGCGTCGGAGCAAACTCCCTTCAGCCAGGTCGCAGAGGGTCTCAAACCCAGAGCCTTATCCTGGAATTTCTTTTAACACTATTTAAATCCACCGTTTTATTGTCTAATGTCTTACATGGAGTGGATACAATAACAGAAGACAGATGATTAAATAGCAAATTTAACTTGATACATGGATGAAGCGAAAAAAACATCATACAATCTTGAGATTTGTCTTGAACAACTTTCTAACACTCATAAAGATATTTATTTTCACATCCTGCCATGTTGGAAATGACTCTTCTTGAAATCAGTTCCTCAACATCCAAGAAGTGGCCAAACTTTCTATGGAGGATGAGTTTTACATGGATGCATCTCCGTTTACTTCCAGCCACTGAAAACACTTTGCTTCCTTTTACTAATGTTTGCTTGGCAGGGGGAAATTTCCGGCACTGGATAATTTGTCCTGGTGACCCCACGCTGCACTCCCCACAGGGAGAACCGCTATGTAGCCTGCAGGCCTAATATAACTTTATTTAGTATCTGGTCTGTTAGGGGCCGTACAGGCGGGCTGTTGACCGGTCGGCTGCTATTTCAGATCATGAGGTGAAATTCAGAAATCCAGGAGGACATGTACATGCTGTACAGTAAAGCTGGGCTGGAACCAGCGGTCCCTCGGCGGGGCGTTTGTCAGTTTCTAATCGTCTTCTTGTTCAACTTATCACACTGGGTCAGCAATCTTTGAGCAAAGACACAGATAAACCTTTTCTCTCTCTGGTTTGTTATTCTATCTCATTAGGGAGAGGAGCTTTGCAGTTATGGTGATAACAGTGAAATGGGATATGGTCATTAGAGGCAAAGGGAGAGCACGATGATAAAGCCGCTCACTGCACGTCCATCATAGTAAACATGTGAGAACAATACATTTACAGTAATCTAATTGGTCTTCATTTCTATCGGACGGCCAGATGAAGGGAAACACAGGTTTTATCACCGACGTGTGTGAACTCCCACTCCACCATCTGTCATTTTCTGGGGGTTTTAAACTGGGTTTATCAGATATGCCTGTTGCCTGCAATTTCAACGCCAAGAAAAAACCCTCCCATCAAATGAATACGCTCATGTTGTCAAACCAAAAATGAGATGAAAGATGCAAGAAAAGAAAAAAAGTCAATGTTAATCACATTGTAGAAACATCCCTGCATCCCTTCTTTGATGATAGCCTGAACAAATGTGGAAGCACCTTGAAAACTGCATTCTTGACCAGATGGAGGTTTATATATTACTTTATATATTAATTTTCCTAATAAGTCTCAATCGCAAATCGTCTTTAATTCAGCTTGATGTTAACTTTCTAAATCATGGCCTTACCTGACAGTTGAATAGAAGACAAAGCAGGGTGCTTTAGGGCCTTGCTACAGACAGTTCGTCATGGTAGCGGCCCTTCGTAGTCATATGAGATATAAACATTTAAATCCGCCCTGACACCAGATGAACAGACTCTAACAGACACGTAGTTTATCTGTGAAAACTGAGCTTGCAGATATCAAGACAATTAATGATCTGTTTCTGTTCATTTTCATGCTCCTCAAGTTTGTATCCGCAATTTGCCTATTATAGACACTTTCCAGATTGTGTATATTCCGCAGGGAATTGCATCATTTTTAATCCAGTAAACCGTGTTGTGTATCGTGCAATTTCAAGTGATTGCGACACAGTTACATGACACATTTTCAATTGTGGAGGAAGCACATGGACATCAGGACTGAGTAACAAAGTTCAGTGGACGACAGGGGAAGCAGAGTGAAAAGACAACATGATGTCCTGTGTTCAAGAGTGATGAATTCCGTCTGTCTTTGAGAGCGACTACCTTGATGCAATAAACCTGCTGTTATCAAAAAAAACTGAAAGCGTACGGTGCTGTGATTAAGTGGAATTTGAGTTCATGGTCATAGCAGATGGTGATATTGGGTCATTTGGTTTGTTTAGTTGCATCCTTACCTCTGTCTGTCGATATCTGTTTCCAGTCTGTCGTGGATTGTTGCCAGGTAGAGAAACAAGGGACACTGATACAAAAAGGGGCGTATGCAGATACGGGGAAATATTGACCAAACAGAAAGAAGGAAATAAGAGAGATACAAAGCAGATAGTAAAGAACGGAGGAGGAGAGTTATCACCAGAGATACAAGAAGACAGAAGGAATTTAGTGCAGCTCTCACAGGAGCTCTTTAAGGATCATTTAAAGGTTCTTACAAAAGCCTTTAAGGAGTTGCCATTTTATTCTTGAGGCAGGAAACGTCTGCAGCCGCAGTTCACAACATGTTTTGTCTCTTGTGATAAAGGCTGGAAATGGAGGAAATGCTGTTTTAGCCTAATTAGAGTGCAGTTTTCTGTGTTTACGTTACTGCAAACTGACTCCATATCAGACAATTAGAATCAATCTGTATGGCAATTCGGTTCCAATCTAGCTGATTCAGCATCCTGCAACCACAGATGCCACGGCACCAACGTGGGCATTCAAAAATGCCGGCACACAATCAGGAGCTTGTAGATGTGTGTCGCTCCACGTCAAATAAATGATGCCCACAGCTTGTCAGATATCCACAGTCGCTCTCATTGTGCCTTTCACGGATGCACAGGACAACCTTTGGCGTTCTGTGTGTGATGCACTGGGCTTTCAGATAACTACAGCCCAATGCATTTCATCCAGATGCAAAAAGGTGCCTCGTGCATCAGAATCAGACACCAAGGGCCTTGACTTGGCAGCGTTATTTGACATGCTGCGATGAAAAATGGGCTCGAACGGGCTACTGTAGGTCCTCTGTCTGCTGCAAATCAGACACATTGACTGTTTTATAGTATTTGCAGAGACGCCTCCAGAGAACTGCTCACCCCAGCAACACTTATTTGAAAAAGTGGCTCTTGTGTAAGTGCCCTCGAGATGTTTGAAGGGTTTAGCAGTAAACAATCCGTATAAGACAAAGCAGAATGGTGTTCCTAATATGGAGCTGTTTTACTCAGTGTTGATACAGAGGAGGGAAGAACAGGGGAGGAGCAGGTGCCTTATGACTATTGATTAGCAGGGTTTGCTGTCTTCCGGAACCATAGAATTATACCCTTTTCAAATTGTACAACAAAACCTACCAACACCAGCTTACATCTGGCCTTTGTCTTGCATGGGAAAGGGTAAAAGAACTTAGCAGTAGTCACGGGTATTTATCAGCTCATCCTCCGATTAGCAGTAATGTAAACCTGACAAACAGCTGGATGCACAAATTTAACACACAGTGCTGTCACACCTTGTTTTTTATACAGTCTACAGGCCACACACGATGGCATGGTCATGCTAACTAAGTGTTCCTATATCAGCATCTACACTTACCTAACTTCATTGTCCAGTCCTGTTTGGTGTTGTTGATGGTGGTTATGTTAAGTTTGGGTTATGGTTAAGGGTCAAGTCCCAACAATGTAAGTCTGGGTTGTGTTGAGATCAAAGCCTTCTGTTGCAGTAACCCAAAGTCAACCCACCATTAATCATACTGTTCACACTGGAGGCTTCGGAAGGGTGTTAAGGGCCAAAAAGTCTGAGTTATTTTAAAAGAATTGTGCATCTCATACACATGCCAAATTGTGTCTGCGTTGGTATCAAACACCAAGGGTGTGTTGCAAACCCGGAGAAGGTGTCGACCTGGTTACGAGAATGGGCCGTCTCCAGTACGGCTGCAACGTGATGTAACACAGGAGACAGGTGACAAAGTGTTTACGAAACCATGTGTTGCTTTCAACATTATTTAGGGCCTGATAACGTAAGAGAGATGTTCCGCTGCAGCAGCAATCAAATACAGATGTTGGAAGTGGATCAAGGCTATTTGGGAACAAATCTGCTAATATTTAGATATCCAAGGCTTTTCCAGTCTACTAGGGGTATCTGAAGGAACTCACAGCCTGGCAGAAAGACGGGTTCACGGGTGTCGGTGGGTTGGTGTCTTGGCTTGTGTTTTCTACTATTTAAATACCTTGTTGTCCAATGTCTCTTTCTCCCTCTCTCAGCCCATCAGGCAAGGTAGCAGCATATCCTGGAGGAGGTCCACTGACTTAACAGAGGGGACCAATACTGGGTTGCAGCCCTCCTACACGTGTGTGTGTGTGTGTGTGTGTGTGTATGTGTGTGTGTGTGTGTATGTGTGTGTGTTTATGTGTGTGTAATACTAAACCAGACACAGCTGAGTGGGTGAAAAGCAAGGGAGTGAGGGAGAGAGAGAGAGAGAGAGAGAGGCAGCTAGTATAAGGCAGAAATCAATCACTCAGCACAGGCAGGCAGAGAGAGAGAGAGAGAGAGAGAGAGAGAGAGAGAGAGAGAGAGAGAGAGAGAGAGAGAGAGAGATTGGAGAAGCAGCCAGTTGTTCGTCCCTCAGTCCAGGCTCTAAGTATACAGGCAGCCAGGCAGATTTTCTTGGCTTGTACGCAGCGCTCATGTCAGGATTAGGAGCCGGGGACGCGGGAGCAACCGGTGATCTGCAGGTCGTAGTGGACGAACCCGAGCCAGATTCTCTCCCCGGACAGGTAACACAAACCTTCCCGTTGTGATCAGATCTATCTGTGTGCAAAAGATTATTCAGATGGCAAGTATGGTGATCTTGATGATGAAATCGGATTCTCTGAAGGCTATGATTCTACTGTTGTTATGAAACGGCTATAAGGTTACAGAGAGTGCTGTAAAAGGATACTCTGAAGGGATAATTCTGCCTCTTTTAGACATTCAAAGGCAGCCAATTGTAGAAATAATGAACACAGTTATGTTTAGCAATTGTAAGAGCCAAACCAGCAAAGCACAACACTCTCAGTTTCTTGGAATGTAGACTTATAAGACTTTTTGCACACACACGAGGACATGCAAAGATGTACTGAACATGAACACACAGTATGTATGAATGAAAAAAAGAAGAGATAGGAGGTCTAATGCGTAACATGCGGTACCTTTTCATTTAATTCGCGACATGCATGAGTTCTTTTGTAGTTGCTGGAAAGTAGAGAATACTAATAATGAGAAAAATCGTTGTGGTTGGATCTTCATCCAGTTTGCTAAAATCGGATTTGCTGAAGCAAGTCTTGCTTTGTCAACCCCAAGCAATTCTAAAGTCTGCACAGGGTCATTGAACTCTTATGTAAATCCCAATTTGTCTCTCCAAGGCAATTGCCCGGTCATCCCTCGTGCCCAAACTCCAATCATTGCAATGGCATGATTAACCAATCAGTCCTTCAGATACAGTTAAGCACCAGGGGATGATTTATTCACTTGGACGCTCTCTGCACTGTAGGGAACTCTGGATAATAACGGTCATCAAATGAATCATGCTCATTGATTACTCACCCTCAGGAACTAGAGCATTTGGTGAGACTTGCTCCTCTGAAGAGTAAACCCGGGCTTTTTAGACAATGTGTGTGTAGTTTCTGGTTGTTAAAAACATGAGCATGTTTTATATGTTCAGCTCGATGTACATCGCCTCACAGAGGTGCATGCCCCTGTGTAAAGTTTCAGTAAAATTCCAGACTCGTGCAGAGGAGAGCGGAGCACTGTGTGGTTTCACACTGGAATCGTGCACTGAAAAAAAAGGGAAAAGGAAAAAAAAGCTTGACTTGCAAGTTCTCGCTGCTTACAAAGTGCCCGAGTCTCCCTTTTTTTTCAGAATTTCTGCTGCTTCAGCTTGCCACAGTTATTTTCAAGTGGTAAGGAGTGAGTGGGGGGATTAATGCGTGCAGTGCATTGGTGTTGTGGCGGTGG
>CAAKHC010007275.1:2978-23462 GCA_901007825.1 Macroramphosus scolopax
GGCGAGCTGCGGATGGAACAGCTAAGACGAGATCAAATGAGAGCGAGTGAAAAGAAATGAGAGGTGGTAACATGTGAGAGGGAAAGACGTGGATGTTTCCTTGAAGACTGCATCTCCTGATTCAGGAAACACAAACCAGTAACTCATAGTGCATAGTTGATTTCCTCCCACCGTCTGCCCAGAGCCTCAGTCAATTCTATGTGTTTCTTTTTCTTTACAGCAGACTCCTGCTGACACCTCACCCCATTATTCAAGAGGAGATGGTGAAGAGATGGGGATACAACACAGAAGAAGTTTGGGATACACAAAAGAAAGGCAGGGAAAGATGTGGAGAATAGATTATTAGATACAGGAGACATGTTAAAAAAAAGCACTGAGAACATGGGGGGCATTGCTTTGGCACGCACTTAACGGGTGCACACCCCAAATTTAATTTAATTAGAATCAGTCTTTATGAAATTAAAAATAAGAGAATTATGTGTTGTATAATCAATATAACATTTGAAAGGCAAAGCTTATTTATAGTTTGTGAGTTCAAGATCAATACTTGACCAAACATTTGGCCCCTATTGACTCCATAATACAAGTAGCTACAGCAACACAGCTGTGTAAAGAAAGTATTTATTTTTGATTTAGCCTGCAGCTGCGGCCCTTCACTGACACTTCAGCGCAGACAGAAAATCGTACGGTAGATTTAAAGCTGATTTGAAATATGTGAAAAACATGTTTCTTTTTTATAATGGATGAGCCGTTTCTCCAGTGTTGATAATTATTAATGAAGCATGTTTTTAAAAAAAAAAATCCTGCACTCTATGTGATGCTTGGCTCCTTACAATTAGTGTTGGGGAGGTTTCACTTTGCTTTACTATCCAAGCTGGCCTGTATTATAAGCACCGTCTGTCTTTGTGATGCATTCCAACCTTTCATTTGCACGTTGTAAACAAAGTCAGTCAAGAAACCGGTGGGTGTTTCGTCTGGAACAAGCTCAACCTATGTTAATACTCAGCTCTCTGTTTTTCATTCAGCTGTGTACTATAATGGATGACGGGGGGTCATGTGGAAAGGTCATGATTTGAGTCTAGTGCGTGTGTATGTAAGTGTGTGTGTGTGTATATGTGCTGTGTGAGGTAACGTTTTCAAGTCGTTTCTCATCGTTTCTCCGGGCGTTTTCACACCTGCCTTGTCTAGTCATCGAACTCTGGTACATCTTTCCCATTGACGCGGTTCATTCTGGCAGGTGTGAAACCAGGAATCACATTCGGCTGCGGACCAAATCAACCTGACTAACACCCTTAAGAGGAGGTTGTCTCCTGAAGTCTGGTGCGGTTTGTCCGTGGTGCGAATGTAATCCGAACTCAATCTGTCCAACTACCAGGAGACATTCTGCAGGTTTGAGTGAGTTCTCATGTAACCAGGTGCACACGGTCTTTCTCCTGTACTTACTGTCCAAATCAAGAAGAATGAATGTTCTCACAGAGTTTGTTTTGATGTTTTTTGGCTTGCGAATGAACTAATGAAACGAGAGCATATGAACTATAGTTAGAAATATAGCGTTTTTCTGCAGCTTTACCCTTTTACCAGTGAAAGAAAATTCACTTTAGCTACTTAAGCACACATCACTTAATTAATTATTCAACCCTACTCAGTCCTTGTACCTTATGCTCCTTTGCATGTAGCTTCTTCTGTGTTTAATGTAACTCTGTTCTAATATGCCCTGATTGGAACAATAAAGTATTTTTATATTCTGTCATACACACCCACTAACATATGGTCTCCATGCATTCCTGAGTCAAATGACTTGGTGCTATTGACGAGTATTAGTTTTAGTTCAGCAGTGATGGAAACATGCAAACCCTCTTTTGCAGAGCGATGCTCCGACATGTGTTGCCTGCACTGCAGCAGGATGCTGTGCCCTGCGATCAAAGCTAGTGATCTGCCATTATTGAAAATACAGAGCGAGTGATGTGTGAGATGAAGCGTTGCACACCTATTTTGGGAGACGGTACCCGCTCAACTTAGAGTGCAAACAGGTATTCAAGGTGCCGTTTGGGAATTAAAGAGGTGCAACTTTTTCAATTACAAGTCATAGTAACATCAAAATGATTTTGAGGCCGTAAATGAAGCGAAATAGATGCATAATGCAGCAGGGGCGTTCGCCATCATGTTACGTCTCCAAAATAGGCAAGTGCACATGTCATGTCCAATCTTTGGAGCAATAACACTTGTATCCAAGCCCCCCCACGGTAGAGCTCATTCATCGTGTACACATGATCAAAGCTCTTTGTAATGAACTGGCACAATAGCTGCACCCTTAACACAAGGTCAGAATTAGCAAACCACTGTGTCTTGGCCTGAATGATAAATCCTAAACAAGGACGTGCCGCTTGGTGTTTAGAATTCATTTGATTAAAAAAAAAAAGGTGTTTCAATAATCTGTGTTCATTATAAACGAAACAGACTCAGAGCAGGGCAGCAATTTTTGCACCTTAATTCAGAATACACAGTTCAGCTTTGTACATCTTGTGGGAATCTAATATAATATTGCCACAGTTTGGTTTACTGCTTCCTTACTGCTTTGTGATACACAGAGGCAGCTGCCATTTAAAACACCATTTAAGGACATTCAATCGATCAACACCAGACTGGATTTAATATATAACACCACTGTGCATTATAAAAGTTAAAAAGTTATCTTAAGAAAAGACGTCTGCTACGTTTACTTTTATACGGTTTTGAATTGCACTCAGTGTTAATAAATGAACTTCAACTATAATTCAACATTTGTTCAATAAAATCTTCTTGGGGTTTTCATTCGTTTAATGCTCATCATAACTTAAACTATGAGATGAATAATTGTGTAATATCTCAGAAACCTTGGTATTTTCTCAGATGGATCTTACTTCTGTATAAAAGTCTCATCCGGCTGCAAACCTGAGCCAAAACTTCCTGAAATGTTTCGACTCCTCAGTCTCTTCATTCCTTCCCAACTGTGTCTAGTTTGCTCTCTTCTCTCGCTGTCCTCCACCATCTTGTTCCAAACGCAGAGATGAGATGTGGGTCGAAGCGAATGCCGAATTCAGATTGGGACTTCTTCTTCCATTTGCGTCACCTCGACACAGGCGAGGAGACCAGACCCATTGTGACACAAACAGACAGATTCATGTCAGACAGCTACTCTTCTCTCAGCTTAACTCCCATTTCTTTCTTTTTTTTTCCTTCTTTGACATTATTTCACGCTCGTTCTGTTTCACTTCACTCACTCTTCACCTAAATCCACCTTCTGCTTTGCTTTTCTTCTCTCGTTGTTTTCATTCCTTGTCACTTCTTATCCGAACATCGCTCAAGTAGACTCCAGATTTCTTAGAATATAATTCAAAATAATTCTACAGATTATATATATTTACATATGATGTGATGACATAAGATTCGGGTCACAACACCTTCCTCACTAGTCAGCCCCGGTGTCACCGCTTTAATAAAAATTGCAAAAAAACGAAAAATATATTCGTCTCTCAAACCTATAAAAGGGACAAGAAACAGATTTGAATCCAGTGTAGGTTTCCGTGACTTGTATTGTTTTTAAGTGCCTGTCCATGTAAGAACGGAAGGAAAGAGATACTGAGTGCACTAGAGAGACCGAACGAATGATGAGGCTCAGGGATATTTTCTGCAGATGCAGAAGCTGAAATGAATACAGGGTTATATATAAGGATGGAGTGAACCGAGAGCGTGTGGGCTGGCAGAGATCGTAGGGAAAAAAACAGACTTTGAGTTGAGTAACACTGAAGAGAAGAGACTGAGGATCAGTTAGAGAGAGTGTAGTAAAAGTAAAAGTAGCAGGGAGAGATGGACCAAAGTGGGGCAGGTTGAAGGAGCAGTGGTGCTATATTTATCTCGTAAAGTGTCCAGCTGCACACTGGATCTCTGTGTCGCTACGGCCCACAGTTGTTTTTAGCATCACACAACCCGCCCTCAGGCACACACACACACACACAAAGATGCCTATAAACACGGATGAAATGATACATTCAGGCACCTGAGTCCCACTTCTGACAAAAAGACTTAAGTTACCAAAAAAAGATTGAGAGGCATCGATGTAAAAATAGACACGGAAACACACAAACTAAACTGTGACGATTCAATGCAAAGCAGAGTGTGTGACTCAGGAGGGGAGAGCCCAAATTGGGGGAATCCTTTGGGGATTTCTCGACAGTTGTAACTTTTTACCGCGACTGTTCGTATGACTGAGCAAGGTGAAGCCGGGTGCCATAATTAGTCAGTGTGCTTAACTGAGCTGGAAAGCAAAGACGGAAGGGAGTCAGGGAGAGGGCAAGACCAGCTCATTTAGCGACAGACCGAGATAAAACGGAGATCCAATTAGCCGGTGTGATGCACAAGGACAAAACCTGGATGTAGAAATCTCTATTGCAGAGATTGGGAATATTTACAGATTCGAAGAACCAAACTTTGATCAAGTTGGGAACTTGAATTTAAAGTATGAATCTGTGTGAGGAAAGGTCAGCGGATGTTCAAACCAGTTGGACTGCAGCCCTGAAGGGGCGGACGGAAATAATATTTGAACTTTGTGCATTTAAAACTAAATTTATTTTGGCAAAACACCCATGTTGGCTCACTGGATAATTGTTGTCCAAAACTTTTAGCTGAATTCTGATCACTCTGCAGAGGTTGCAGGTTACACTATGTGACCCGTATAAACTTACTCTCCATTCGCAATACTGACAATCATTTTACTCTTCATCACATAAAGTAA
Source organism: Macroramphosus scolopax (assembly GCA_901007825.1). Classification (NCBI taxonomy): domain Eukaryota; kingdom Metazoa; phylum Chordata; class Actinopteri; order Syngnathiformes; family Centriscidae; genus Macroramphosus; species Macroramphosus scolopax. Next base: position 7,750 of record CAAKHC010007275.1, read on the forward strand.
GTATCTTTGATTATTTAACTGAATTTCCTTCAGAAAATGAGACATTCTTCCACATGCTAGATTATCATTATTTCATCCAGTATTATTTAATCAAATAAAGGAGATACCAGATAAAAGATCAATGACCAGTTAATCAATCAAAAACCAAGGGAAGCTCTGGAGCTGCTTCCCCGGTCGTAACGAGGGGCCGCTTCTGATTTAATAAGCAGAATTTCTAAACCAAATCAAGTTAAAAAGAACTTTCCAATTCCTCATTCCTTTCATCAAAAATAGGACTATAGGAAAAAAATCTGTCAAAACCTTATTTCAGTATGTGTGTACAGTGCGTGTGTGTACATGTGTGTGTGTGAGACCTCAGGCAAAACATCCCAGATGATGTTTCAAAAACCCTAAAAACCATTTAAAAGTAGAAGGCAGCTCATTTTCTTCTTTACTGCACCACAGAGACAGAGGGAGAAAGAGAGTGACCCAGTTAGAGAAAATTTAAATAGGGATTCCATTTAGAGGGCCACATTAATTGGAGCAGATGCCTTCTCAATTATTAAGAGGCCTCCAAGGGTGTTAGCACGAGCTAAATTTATCCCACACGGCTTTGACTGGGCTTGTCCAATCTCGTACAGCATCTGCAGACAGAGAGGAGAAGCATGCATGGTGTTTCATACACCAGTGTACACATTTCATTCACTGAGCCTCACACACACACACACACACACATGCACCGGAGAGCCAACTGGCAGTGATGTGGTTATCTTCTTTTGCCCATCAATTGTACTGATGAATAAGTAATTAAAAGGAAAATTTATGAATGTAGACACACACACATAAACTGCCCTAAAAGAATTCCCTGGAGAAGAGACCATCTAAAATAATCTCCCAGTGACTCAATGGCCCTTCTGCCTGACTCCATATATTTCTTGCCATTTGAGCCATAATGGCTTCCCAGTTTCCACCGACATAGGCTGTAATGAACCAGCGGCCAGAAACTGGTCCCGGGAGAGCTGCACTCCAGTCCGTCTAGTGCCCTGGACCAAAGAGAGAGAGAGGGCGAGAGAGAGGGCGAGTGAAGCAGTGAGAGATAGTTCTGCACCATTTCATAAATTTATTAATAACCTTCCCCTGCGTCATGAAAAAGAAAAAAAAAAAAAAAAAAAAGTCTTTTGAGATTCCGAAAATGACAGTCTCAACTCCGGCATGAAGATGATGAGATGATGATTTTTTTTTTTTTTTCTTTTCCGTCTGACAGTATATGAGAACAAGAGTCCGTCTATGATTAATTCATTGTCTGGAAGACATGGCTGGTGGCCTGAAGCTAGTGAAAAAAAGAGCTGTAAATAGCACACCTCCATGGAACTACAGGCATCACTCCAGAAGAACCGCCGGGAGGGACGGTGATGAAATTGTTTCGTTTTCCAGTTTGCCTAACAGCACCTCTGACCTAAGCACCGCAAAATAAACAACATGGATAAAGAGGTGTAATGTCTGGAGAGTGAAGGAACCCTGACCCTCTCCACCCGGTCACAGGATGACAGGATGATTGCCCTCCATCAGGTGGATGGTGTAAATGCAGTGGAAGCTCTTCCACCAACATCCCTTACTCTGTTGGGTGGAGCACTGGAGATGCATAATAATATAATTGTACGTCCTGCAGTGCATTTAGGTAAAAGCATCACCAGATTTCAGGAGAACCAGCAGCTGATTTAATGGCAGAAGTGTTTGACTAGCATGTCAATGACTAGACTGTGTTCTCTGATAATAAGACACCATGGGGAGTTCAGTCAAGGTTGTTGAAGGCCCTTTGTCATTCATAGCCAGAGAGAGGAAATCTGCCTCATGCTGTTCTTATTTTAAAAAAAAACAACTAGATGATCCGCAATAAACTGCGACCCTGAGCATGATATGTAATTTGATGCTAATTTTCCGCCTATTCACTCCACGCTGCTTATTACATAGACAACCGGTACTCCACCTCGATTTATTGACGCCAATTAATCCGTGTCGGCGAGGTGGAGACGAAGACGGCGCGGGGGGAGACGGGGTCATTTGCGCTCGCGCATGAACACAGAAAGTTTTTTCAAGGTGAGAGATCAAGACAGAAGTAATGAGGCTCATGTGAGTGAACGTGAGAAGAAAAGTTTTCCAGGTTTTTTTTCGTCCTGTTGAATCTCTAAAGGCAGAGAAGGTGGGAAACTGAAGTATTTCATTGAAACCTTCATCTAGGACGCTCTCACTGTCCTTGCTTCCCCTCTCTGTATCACACACTACAACAATGTCTCTCTCATCTTTTACTCTCTCCGTCACTCCCTCCCTTCCTCCTCCAGGCCAAGATGCTTCCCGCAGAGTGGGAAATGAGGACGAGGTCATCGAGAGATATCTTGGCCATTCACTACCTTTACTTTAATCCGCCGTCCATTTCCTCTCTCAAGTCTTCCTCTCCTCCTCCCGACCTTGACCCGCTCCCCCTATGCGTACTCCGCTCCACTGCCTCCCTCCTCTTCCCCTCCTTCCACCTCTCCTTCTTCCCATTTTGGAATGATTGATGACCATGATGCTTTGCTCTTGGACAGTTTATTAACTTCATGGAGCAGGCCTCTCTCGCTGAAGCCTCTCTATCTCTCCCTCGGACCCCCCACTCCCTCGCTCCTTTTGTCCTGCAAAGACCTCTCCACCCTCCACCACTCTCTCTTAAGCTTCAACTTTCTTTCCCCCCATCCATCCCACTTAGACGCCGACCAAGAAACAGCTGACGGCCATCAATGCTTAGCATGGTGACATATATCTCAGCACATCTGTCTGTGTGTGCTCCCCCGTTCCCGCTCATGTGCGTGGCACGGCTGTAAATTTGCTTTATGTTGTCATTACTTACTCGGGAGCAGCGGGAACACTTCATTGAAAGGGCCGGTTGCGTTCAGGCTGTGTGAGTTACAGCTGGGCGGAAGATCACTTGTGTTGACGCGTACATGTTGCACATGGAGCTACTTATACATGTGCATGCTCTGACGTTCACACACACCTTCGCCCATGTAATGCCACGTTAAGGGAGACAGAGGATGGCTTGACAGGCAGTGCTGTAAGTAAATGGTATTAGTTATTGTGTCCATTAGTGTGTGTCCTTGAAGCTACCGTCCCATTTTTACGGCGTTTGTTGAGTGTGGGGATGATATACATGTCTTGCATATCCATGCATATGTATCCATCATATTATTAAATGTGCCAAGGCTGCACAAAATGTACAAAAATTAAAGGTAAATGAAGCGTTGTTAAACGGATAATTTATCGTAACGTGCGAACGCAAAATTGAATGGAAAAATCCGAATGTGGGTCAACAGCATTAAGATCGGTAATGGAGATGTGCAGATGCCAGTGATTTACGGTGATTTAACGTAAGTTGGGAGTTTTGGCAGTTGGCCCTGTGAGTTGTTAAATCATTTAATTTCATCAGAAACGGGAGTCGTTTTGGCCCCAGGGAGGAAGGAAGGACCTCCCGCGGTGCTCCATAGAGGCTAACCAGAGCACCGTGCAGGGAGCCGGACCAAAGGAACGGGAGCTGGTTTATTACCACTCAATCAAGTTTTGTGCTTCACGTAATCCAACTGACGGATAAACAAACAAACAGACGCGGGTGAAAACACGACCTCATTAGTTTGGTACTCAGAATTATTATCATAAGTATGAACAAGTGACATACGGCCGGACATCCTAACGCAGCCTTTCACTCAGTCACCCACATTAGCAGCTCTTAGCTACTGTAACACACATATGACAGGGAGTGTCAGAGACATGCCAGTCTGTCTGTGCTGCAGCGCTTTGCCAGTTTCGTTGCCTCTTCGCAGCCCGTCTGTTGGCTCGTTACCGTCCGGCCATTTGCTGTCTGTGGCAAGCTGTTCATCATCCGCACGAATCCTCTCGTATGTTAGTTCGTATTCAAATCAGATCACGTGTAAGCAACAAATGACAAGAAGACATCATATTAATGGTGTTTATTATTTGTTTGTGTTACCAGACATGGAATCTACTACCTGTAGAATGATATTTTGTCAGGCTCATTGATGACTTCATGGAAAATGATGGGTTTTTTTTTCCTGTCGAAACTCTTTTTGTGTGAATACGTGCAGGTGCTTCGTCGCTCTTTTTTTCTCTCCATAGAGTGTCTAGTGAATCACCTTGGGCTCTGTAGATATACCTTTTGTCAAACAGTTAATATAATTATATAATTTTACTACATGCAGGATTGCGAGACAGACTTTCGTTTCTACGTGAAATCCCCAGACGGACGTTTAAAAAGGTTCCATTGAAAAGGAGAGAACATTTTCAAGGCTTGTCTTTTCTTCGCCGCGTCAGCAGGGGAAAGAGAGAAAAATAGAAGACGGAGAAAGCACGAAGAATAACAGACAATCGCGGGTGGGAGAAGAGAGAGTTTGGACCCAACAGCTCATTTAAGCCGCGGCCCCCTGCTGGATATCTCTTACACACCTACCTTCCTCTTCCCGTCTCCCTGATTTGTTTAGACTTCATCTCCTCGTTCATTCCACACATGAGCACTTCATTACTCTGCTTTCACGCTGCACAGAATCACTCATTTCCCCTCTTTGTTTGTTTATTCCACCCAAATCATCTTTGCTTTCAATTCCAGCTTCTAAATCCATCACTCTCGCTCTCCCTCCGTTTTTACCGCTCGCCTTCAAACGCTGCACTTTCTTTGGATCTTCTCTCGGTGTCTCTGTGTATCACAGGAAAGAACCCATGTTATCTCTCTGTGCCTCCTATTCCCTCTATTGTCTTACTCTCTTTACTGTAGACCTACTTTTGTCTTCCCGCTCCTCTGAAGCTTTTATCTCGCGACTGAACCTTGAACCTCTTCCTTCCCTCAGCGTGCGCTGATCAAAATGATTATGTGCTCACACACACACACACACTAACACTCTTGCTCTTATTTTTCTGCCCTTCTTTTATCTAAATTCTTGAATCAATTAAAGTTTATTTTGATGTTGTTTAGTGCAGAATCTGCCCATGTCCCAAATTCTCCAATTAAGGCGGACAAACTGCACAAGGATGTTCTTTCATATCCACTCGCGGTGCCTTTAACGACGTTACAAAGAGGTTCCCTCTCTTGAATGGACACACCGGTCTTTCATTTTTTTGCCAGCACAAAGACTCAAGCGCCTTTATTAGAAAATTGGTGGCTCTAAATGAGCCCACTTGCGGGGATGTGGGTGGAATGATGAAATTAATTTGAGTTTATGTAGATCAGATTGTGGCGACCGTCTTGTTTGCATGTGTTTCTCCCGTCGGACGACCTTTAATCATGAAAGCGCCGCGAGCGATTCCCCGTGATTTAGGTTAGCTAACGTCCACACACGGGCCCTATCTCTTACATCCCCTTCCTGTATATTACTCCCTGGTTTCATTTGCTGCCAAGGTGCGATATTATGACTGTGACCGTGGACAGGAAGGAATTCAAGATCATTTGCATTTTAATTTCAAGGGCCTGTAGTCGTCGTGTGCATCAACAAACATCAGGAGGCGTCTGTGAGCAAGTCGGTGTTCATATCAATATCAGCTTGAGATTCATGCTGCAACCAAACAGGCACTATATTTGGTATAAATAGTGACTTCTGGACTGGATATGAACATTTAAATATAACTATTGAAGATACCAATAGAGACAAAAATAAACAAACATGTGCAAATTGTCTGCAGACGACATTTCACAAAAGTCTAGCAGGAATATAATAATTAAATAATTGCCTCATTTTTTTAATGGGGATCAGTTTCTCTGTGTGAAAAAGGAGCCATGACGGTTACTAATTACTAACATCAGTTAACGATATAAAATTAATTTCAGGCCATTTTCCAATCGCTGCACAGTTGAATTAAAACGTAGACACACACTACTGCTTTGACCCTGTATCATCGGAATTAAACTTAACATGAGATGCTGCGTCATTTGGAAGTGCATGTTAACTTTGATTGGTTGGATAACGAAAATCTTGTTTTATAAATTTTGGGGGATTGTTGGCTGTCGCGAAGGGAGAACAAACGACTGTAGAGGCATCGGCGGAAAGACCCAACGCAAGATAAAAACTGTCGAAAAGACTCATTGTTATTCTCTCTCTCTCTTTCTGCTTCCTAAAAATACACCTTGTGAGTCAGCCAGGATATAGACAGCTGTATCTCCCTATTGTTACACTTTCAGTTGCGAGTGGGTTCACAACCGCTCGAGCGTGATTAACATTCAGCTCAACTAAGATTAGTTTAGTCGCTGTCAGATCAGTCATTGTTTGACAATTTAAATATAAATGCCGATTTGCATTTGCATTGTATCAGATGGGGACGTGTACCAGAGGTGCCGATGTTGCACAAACAGCCCCTTTCATCTTCACTGTACTTATCAAATTACATAAAATCTACAGTTTAAACTCTCGTGTAGTTGCAGATTGGACTGTCACAACAAAGTAAGCCTCCGAGACGAATAAATACAACCCATTGGAATCTGTTCTGCAACTCACATCTATGACTTCCCGTATTTCTTGATGCGTTCTCATTAGGTTATTAATACGAATGTGTGTGTGTGACGGGATAAAAACGCTGAAATACTCGGTGCATTGCATGTCAGTCTGGGACACGCTTTGTTGGGATCTAAAAATATTTGGGGGGAAAACTGCAGCTTTAGTCTCTTTGAGTCAGTGGGAATTAGTGTTAAAACAGTGAGAAACCATCCTCACAGCCAGCTACAGCTGCTTCACCTGAGGTGATTATAGAGGAAATACATGCGGAGCAGTATGCTGAATTGAATTTAGTTTCTGCACAAAATGATCATGCATTCTCTACAATCTTATTCCTACCTGACCTATTTCTGCTAAAATCATGCAAAGTATGGTAGCCTTGTTGCGCTGTGCTTTCCTATTCTCTCATCTCACTCTATCCCCTCTGCATGCAGTAATTTAGGGAATAGACAAAACACTGCGATTGGTTTTTCAGTGTGAGTAAAGGCTGTGTTTGGGTACGTCGGACGAACACAGGAAGCTAATCTCAGTCTACTCTGCTTTACGTGTTCAGGGTTTAACCATCGGACATGTGAAGGATGGAGCTGTCGGAGGTTGCAAGGCAGCATGCAGAGGATGCAGGAAGTGAAGGCAGATTAAATAACCCTGAATGACGCGCTAATGGAGTTCATGGAGGGAAATCTCTTGAGCCAATCGGATGCATGGAGGTAATGACTGTGTAGTCAACTATGTATCAGCTTATATAAGAAGGGTTGGGATCTGAGCATTACTCCGTGGCCCCTGTGAGCTTCACTTCCCTCCGTTTTTGGGAGTTATCATTAGACTCTCATGGTCATAATAACGTAATTGCCTGTTCTGTTCATCACAACATTCAAATAGAATCACAATATCCACATTATAAGTCCTGGACAACATAATCAACTCGCTCCAGGGTTACGGACGAGCACTTAGTAGATCAAACATTTAACAGGAAGTCGATTTGTTCGTTGATGTCTTTCAGTGCCTGAATTCAAACACGGACAAACTCTCCTCCAACACAATCGGAGGGTTTCCCCCCCTTGTGGCGACGCTCATGCCTGCACGGCTCCGCCGATGGATCGCGACAGTCTCGCTTTGCAGTTACAGCGAAGCAGTTTGTGAGATGACAGAATTAACATAGAGGTGGAACCGTTGAGTGAAATAACAACCTGACCCATCTCAACTGTGAGGAGATGTTTTTTTTTTTCAGGCACTTTACTTATTAAGCTCAAAAATGCTTTGCTGAGCAAACGGATCTTCTGCAGCGGCTCTCTTTCGGGGATCAGTTTCAGGTACACAAAATCAAACCTGGGATCAACCCGCAGTCTTTTACTGCGGCCCGCTGCTCCACCGGAGCTGCTGAGGGTTAAGTGCCTTCCTTACTCAAGGGCACCACTGCGGCAGAGGAGAGTATGATTCATTCATTTTCCTCAACCCAAGAGTTTCCCCTCAGAGGTTTAAGACTTTGATATGGAAACCTTCAAATTACAAGCACGCTGGATAGAAAAATGTAATTTCATAATAATCAAGGCTGAACCGGGGTTGAGGTCCAACCTTCTGACAATAAACCCTATTGCAATGAAAATCAACAGACATGAGACGGCTTGTTGGAGCAAACTCACCTACAAAGCCACCTGTGTTTCCACAAGCCGACTCATTGAGGTCATTGACCTCGCCCGTGTTTATTGGTCCCATTTCCAACCATTTATTTGGATCCATTCAGTTGAATGCAGTGGCTTTGCAGGAAAAAGAAACAGCCATATAAAACGCCCATCCCGAAACGATCAACCCTATCCGCCCGTCCTTCAGACAGGCTGTGGACGTATCTTCATCAAACTTTTAAAAGCTCTAATTTCCGTGAAGTGGAAACTCGTCCCGTAGATGGCTTCGTATAATCCCTCTTGCTTGCTGTACTGTGAAACAGCTTGTTTTTGCAGCAGATCCTAAGTGCCTCCATCCGTACAGAGAGCGTAACCACAACATATCAAACCTCGCTCTTCCTTTCTCCCTCTCTCTCTGTCTACCTCACCGCCACAGACGCACAAACAAATGCACAAAAACACACACATTAAATAAAACATGGTCTTCCTACTCCCCCACAGCCATGCCTTCTGACGTGTCCACTTTCACCCTTTTTTTGTTTCTCCCACATGGTATCACTAGGTCAGCCTGATCTTATAAAAGATTCACAGACCGTTTACATGCACCAAATCACACTGCATGCATTATGCAGTGCAGCTAGTAGTGTAGCTCCCCAATACCCTTCTTCTTTGCTCTTTCCTCTTCCTCCTTACTTTTTCGTCTTCCCTTCCAGCCCCTCAAGACCTCAAACCTTACCTTTACTACTTCTGGCAATAAAAAAGGCCGGTTCCTCTCCAGCTCCTCGTAACGTCTTCATTCCCCCTTCATGTTTTCAATCCCCGTTTTCATGGGATCCTGCGTCTGACTGTAACTCCCAACCTCGCTCCATTCTAATAGCTTCTTTCCTCTCTTCCTACTGTGAGGTAAAAAGTTCGGCTATGGATCCTGCTGCATCATGAAAACCCACCAGCACAGAGTCAGACCACCCTCTGCGCTCCATGTGCAAACCCTTTCTCTCACTCTGTTGATCTCTGTCTCCGTTTTCCAATACCTCTTTTTTTTATCCCTCTTGTATCCCCTATCGTTTTCATCTGGTTATATAAGTGTGTCATTTTAAACAGGTACAACCGTTTCTCTACTGCTGAAGCATCATTACACACACACCATCAAACTAAACCATAATCACTCTGTATAAACAGCACAACGTGAAATACTGCACGTCAGTCAAAGTCAATAGACCCCTTCATCCGCCGTCATTGAGCCCGACAGTAGAGCTAATTTGACACCGTTTCCTTCCTCTAAAATACCTGAAGTACTACAGGTTTCTCTACGAGTGCAGTTTAAGTTATGAACATCACCATAAATTCCCAATATGGTGTGCAAATTCATAAAATACTGAAACAGATTCTTCTGATTTAGTACCTAAAGGTCACTGATAGCGTCGGTGGAATAAGTGATTTATTTGCAGTATCAGGCAAGTAAAATAAATCATGTCTATTAATAATATTTAAGTAAAGATAGAGGAAAGATCCTTGTAAAGAATCAAGATTCCAGTGGTGTCCCTCGTCCACAGTAAAGGGCTCCTCATTATTGGACGTAATTATCCGATGGAATATTCAAGGTCATGCAATATTGTGTATTATACTTCTCGCCTTTATATCAAAACAAAGGCTGATTTCATACTTTGACCTTCTTCTTAAGTCATACATAAGTGAGATAAGTCGCTTTCATGCATTCGCATACAGATATGCAGTTTGAGTCACGTGTCCCCCCCCCACATATACATATTCATACTTTGTCCTTGGTGTGAAGCACATTATATTATATAAAGCTGTCGCTGGGGAGTCCAAGCCGGCGCGGACTCACACACATGCATACATCCACACACAGACGCAGCCCTAGATATCAGATTGGGTCACGGAAGCCCTAGATAAACGCAAAACTGCTAATCAGGCCAACCGAAATGGAGCTCATCATCTTTAGGTTGAAATGAGGTTGCGACTGAGGTTATCTTTGGAGGTCTCCTGAGCAATTACGGAGAAGAAAAAAAAAACATTCGCACTGGAGAAGCATTGATGGTGTCAGGTCGTAATAACATATATACGAGCTGTGGCAAGTAATTATATGATCTGTATCAAACTGGAAATTAACAAACTGAGCCTGAAAAATGCAGACGCGGCAAAATAACAGATTCTTTAGCATCAGACTTTATTCGATTGCAATGCAGATGTGAGTGTTTACAATGTGTAAGATGCAATGACAGTTTCTTGATTAGCTTGTTGCAGCCTGCAGTGGAAATACATTGCATGTATGAGACATGCTAAACGGCTTTTACTTTTTTGCTGCATCACATCTCAACACGATTACAAACTGCTAGGACCTTCTTTGATTTGCTGTTAACTGTGAATATCTACACACATTGAATATAAAGTTGCCAGTGAAGCTCATGAGACAACAGTCCTGCAATAACATCATGCCTTTATTCAATGTGTTATATTCCCATTTCTACTTGGATAATCTTTCATCCACCTCATTTATTTCAATGAGGGGAAATAACACCCGTTCATATACATAAATACAACTCAACAGCCTCCGAAGTGACTGTCAAGACTTTTAAGTTGCTGTTTGGTAAGAGAAAACACAACACATTGTTGATGAATGGAGAATTTATCGCAGGGCTGTTGTATTTAGACTACATTAGTTGAGACCAGAAGTATCTAATAAAGCAGCTGCTGAGTGTAGTGCTGCAGATAAATAGCTCTACTTCAGCTTTTTTTTAAAAGGGCTGGAAACAAACTACTAGATAAGCGTGAGGATGTCAGGTGAAGGCTCACTATTATGCAACGAAAACTGAAGGGGGGGGCTTGTTTTCTTTTCCAAGTCGTGACACTGCTAAGACAAACTGAAGGAAAAACAGAACAATATTTGTAACTCTTCTGCAATAGAGACGCAAAAGGTTGATATTAAAAAATACCCCACATTTGTACTATGAGTCCTCCTCAATGAAAAACTCATTTAACCATGAGATATTGACCTTTGCTTTGACAGAAAATCCACACGCCCTGAAACAATAACCTTAAAGTGGTCTGTGGAGCAACTTTCAAACACAAGCAGCAGCAGAAAAACGACATGAACGGCCCTTTTTCTGAGAATGAAAAGGTTTCCAAACACGTTCCAATTAAACTGCTGGCGTGCCAGGAAAGTTTTGCATGGTGTTATTTATCAGAGGACAGTGAACAGATTTAATACAAGGTTGTAATACAGCTTGTTGATGCTCCTGAGCCAAACAACCGCTCAACATCGTGCTACAAGGTTCCCAAAAAACTCCACTTCTGTACGACAAGAACTGTGACACCTGCATCAAGGAATCCCGCCCTCCTCACATGCATGTGGATCCACCCTGAACGCAGCCTGAGGTCTCATTCTGTTTCAGAGAAGATTGAGTCGGTGTGATTTACTGCCGGGCCGTCCGTCTTCTTTATGTGCTCTCTATAAGGAGAAATGTCTGGAAATGATATATGTAAATGAAGGATATGAGGTTGATGGAGAAGGATGGAGGAACAGGGGGACGGAACAATCGGGGGGGAAGGACAAGAGAAAGGCGGACAAAAGGAAAAAAGGAAGGAGATGCACTTGATTGGGAGCTCTGAGGTGAAGAGTCAATGCACAACAAGCAACACTCAGACTCCCCGAGGGACTCGCTCCAAACCCTCTTGTGTCAAATAACATGTGTTCAAATCATACGCTCTCTGCTGCCCTCACACTCAGACTTTCTCTTCCTTTCAGTCTCCTCCGTTTGAGTCTCTCTCTCTCTCCAGACCAGTGTTTTCCCCTTCACTAAAGAGTGATTCATCCATTAAGATTATTGATCACAACAATCAGAGAGCAACAGAGAGAACAAGAGGGAGAGGGAACGGAGAGAAAGACTCGCAGGGCTGCTTCCAAAGCCTGCTAATCTCTCTGAGAGATGCACAGACAACTTCCTCCACTAAGTGCCTGTCTGAGTTGAACTGGTACTGAACTTGTGGGAAGATCATCTTTCATACATTTCAGTATTCGCGGACCCATCTGGAACGGAAAGTTATATTTTGAAGACGAAACAAAGATAATGCTGCCGTCTAAGTGTTTTATTTTATATTCTCTTGTTATTATAATTAAATGCCGCCTATATCGGTTCCAGCAAACACCGACAATGTCAACACAAAGACAAAAAATGTGTGCAGTTTATGCGTTCGTCTATGTGTGTGTTTGTTACGTGCTATAAAGAGATAGCACGCTAACCGGGTAAATGTAATATATATCCCAGTTTGACTGAGTGATAAACCTTTCAACAGGCTGCCGTGAATAATCCATCCCATTAATGTTCCCTCTCTGAGACGAACAATGGGCTTCCTCAACTATGACCAATAGAGCTTCATTACTTCCTATTGTCAGAGAGCCGGGCTTCCTCCAACGTTACGGCAGCATGACCTTGACATCTTGTTAGAGCTCACGTTAAACTTTATGAGCGCCGGCTATGGTGTTTAACTATGTCCCAGATATATAGGGAGTCTACACATATAGATATGGATGGAGAAGGTGGAGGGATGGAAGAGGGGTGGAGGAGGAGGAGGGGAGTCACAAGATCATCGGGCTTGTTTGGTCCGGTTATTGCGGACGGCAGGAGAAGAATGTGGTTGTGTGACCGGGTATCGAATCTGTTTTAAAAAAGGTTTTATGAATCACTGAGAAGTTGTTGGCTTGTCGGAGATGATTCCTCTCATCATCCGCAGCCACGGGCGGCGGTTAAATCCTGAACCCTAAGGAATCAGGGTCAGGCTGCTCATTTTCAAGGAACCGAAAGATACACTGAACGACGGGTGAATTTATTAGTAAAATCAAAAATATAATACAAAAATCAAAGTCTAGTACAAGAAGAGAATCTAACAATGTAAATAATTGAAAACAGTTGGCTTATGGCTCGTTTAAAGCTCTAATTATTGTAAAGAATTGCATGGTTGAGAATATAGATGATTAATTATGAGGTGAAAGATGGAGAATCATAAAAAAAAAAATGAATAAATTCTGAACCAAATTTGTGCTTTTTGGTCTACCGGAATAAATTTGCCTGCAATCTGCATGTTCTATATTAATGTTACAGCTCAAAACCATGTCAACTCTTTGAATGGTGAGTTAAAAGTACGCCTCAATTACTTTTTTAACTGAAGATTATGAACTCATCACGCTTGTGCCACATTGCGTCACACAGCAGGAACACAAGCCTTCATTATTCTCCACCAAACCAATGAAATGTGAGGACTTGATTAGGGACTTCAGCTCAAAAACTTAAAAGCCAGCACCACAAACCAATGAGAGCTCTTTGCTATTGTTAAGCTGACAGGCGGTGCGATATTACATTGATATCATAACGAGCGGGGCTTTATGAATATAAGATTTATGCACTCGGAGGGAAACCTGATTGCACTTTTACAACTTCTGCGGATTCAATTTTGAAAAATTACCTGTGGAAATAAATGTGGGCAGAGTTTTCTGCCGGTGTGTACCTACTGTCATCAGCTGCAATAAGCTGAGGGGACTTAATTAACAATCTAATCATGTCACAATCACAAAGGGAACAAAGCGAGGAAAACAAAACTTGGGCTGCGGTGCGATCCCAGACATGTACGCCCTCGGTGAGTCAGCTGCCTATTTCAGGGAATCCAAGGGCACAGCGTGCACGGCTTCTTTTGTATTTAAATAAAAAATAACATTTTAAGTCTCGCAGCTCTCCTCAAGTGAAGCCATGATCAAAGCCGGCAGAGCGGAGTGTTGACAGAAAGAAGAGAGCAAAGTGTCAAGGAAATCTCACTATTTTATTACCAATACAAAGCTCTGGTTTTTCAGTCCAGGGGAAACACTGTGAGCGGCTGGCGTCAATTGGAAGAAGATAAATTTAAGAATCAAACTGTTTTCCTAATAGATTTCCATGTCGTGAAATATCAAACAAATCTGAACAATTACAGCAGTGAGTGGTTCCTGGGTTTACTACTACTGAACAAGGTTGTTTGTCCCTTCCCCTCTGTTTGTGTCGCCCTCTCTGTCTTTCATGACGGATATCTTACGGATGAGAGAGAGCCCCTGAAGGACACTAAAAACTGCATACATCGCGGTGCCCAAAGAAGGCGCCACAAAAGGAAGGGATGTAGCACTGTGCTCAGCTGAGAGAGCGAGCGAGGGCGAGTGTCATTGTGCCGCCCGTGCTCAAGTCGTCTCTCTCTTAATATGGAAGCTCTGACTCCGGAAACCTGTTTGCCAGTCTGACAATGCGCGGCGAACAATACACACAGAGTCGCAAATGACTATGCATGCGTGCAGCCGCACACCCCGACGCCGCTCCGTTCCTTCAAGAGCCCCGAGGCTTATTGAATTAGATTAAAGGGAATAAAAGTTTTGACATATTAGGATTTTGTAAAGCTGTGACAACACAAGTGCACTTTCTGCTGAGGCGTCCTCTGCATTCAAACAGGCGTCGGACCCAAGTGGAAATCAGGCACCGCATCCTCCAAAAAAGTTTCAAAGGCAGAGGAGAAGAGGACCTGCTGTCTTCTCAGGTTGTGAATTCCAGTCACTTCAAAATGTTTGACTCCCCAACTGTGTGTTCCCGGCCTGGCACAGAGACGGGAGGTTCTCTGCTGTTCAAGCATTTATCACGTCTCTTTGAAGGGTCATATTTGGGGAATTTCCTCATAACTCTTTTAAATGCTACTTAGTTGTATTTTCATTCACACTGGCAAAACAAGTCTCCCTTTGAATACGCACCAGCTGTATTATTAAAGAAGTGGCTTCTAATTCTGGAGAGTCAAACTGTGTCAGCGGTTACTTTTGTTTTGATAACCTAAATAGAATCTGTTGGTCTAACTGCATAGAAGCTTTGACTTTTCCCCTCAAATAGCTGCTGTCGATGAAAGGAATGTCTTTAAAAGTGATGCACTGGCCCTTTAAAACAGCTCTATAAGGTGTCTGCCAGCACACAGTTGCAATGACACACTTACAGGTATTAAACAATCTCAATGCTTCCAATAAAGATGCTGATGATTGTACCTTTTGTTAGAGCTCGCTGACATGTTCTCGGGAATAAGCTGTGCCGAGAAAATAACTATCTGCTGGTTTCACAAGACTTCCCGTCGTCGTACTAATTCAGAGAAAACATTTCTGTTCGCCGGAATCCTCGCTTGATACTCGAAGTGTGCTCTGACTACAGAAAACAATTTCCAGCGTACAAGGCTTTCACAATGTTTATTGACTTTGTGAGTAGTTTTTGCTTTCAGCTTCATTTCTGTAGCAAGTGGGAGGGTGTGTGTGTGTGTGTGTGTGTGTGTGTGTGTGTGTCGTCGTGTGCTGTCATAAGTGCAAAAGTGCAAACCAATTTGCTAACAATCAATACAGATTTGCTGTGCTTTGTGTCCTTTGTTGTCGCACTCACTCTTGAGAGGCATAGATAGCAGACACACACACTCCTGCATGCGCCGACACACAAACACACGACGACTCTTCGGAAACAGCACTGAAGCTCTTCTTACTCTGTACCGTAATATATATTGACACATCTATGTGGGGGGGGGGGGGGGGGTA
>CAAKHC010007278.1:1133-11293 GCA_901007825.1 Macroramphosus scolopax
TTTTTTTTTTTTTTTTGGGGGGGGGGGGGGGGGGGGTACAAAAGGGAAGTCTGTGTGCTGAAGCCCCTCCCTCCCTCTGTTCTCCCCCAACAGATTAGCCGGGGCGAGCGACGCATAGACAAACACTGGGAGAGGGAGAGAGAGCAGCTGGAGGAGACGGAGAGCTTCAGTGGTGACGAGGAAGACGAGGATGAAGGAGCTGCAAAGTTTCTGTTCATGAGGAAGAAAACACAAACAGGTAAAACTCTTCATGATATCTGTTACAAACATTCAGTTTTATATCCTGTCAGTTTATCTTCACTACGTTGTAGCTGCAACGGTTAATGTGTTGATCTGCACATCAACTAATGATACTAACTAATGATAACAACTAATAATGTTAACTAATGATAACAACTAATAATGTTAACTAATGATAACAACTAATAATGTTAACTAATGATAAGACGTTAGTGGATCTGAACGTCGCTCTCGGAGTTCAAACAAGCTGCTTCACAGTAAAATAAACATTAAAATTAAAGATAAAAAGTATTGATGAAGAAACTTAGTTTCTCCTGATGAAGTTGATGATGTCATTGATCCTCCTCCAGGTCGCCATGGGAAACACCGACAGTCACAGCAGCTTTGTCGCTCCCGCCAAGTCCTCCTGCTCCAGGTTCTCCTCCAGGAAGGAGGCGGTGCCGTCGGCCCGCAGCTGGTGGAAGAGCAACCAGAGGGGCAGCAGGAGCCGGGGGAGGAGCCAGCACACCTCGGGCCCGCCGTTCACCTCCTGGCATTATGAGCCCGCCCCCATCGGAGCCAGAGGAGGCTGCAAGCCGGCAGTCAGGTCTCCTCAGAGGTACAGCAGAGGCGAGCCGGCGCAGGGCGGCTGCAGGAGTCAGTCTGGCGGTGGGAGGACAGCCGGCGAGCCGTCGTCAGTGTGTGCGTCCCTGAAGAGTGGCGGCAGTCCCAAAGTGTTGCTCAGCAAAGATGGCAGCATGCGGGTGGAGTTTTCCAACACCAGGGTCATACAGGTGGAGTCGCAGGCCCTCCCCCCCATCGCCACCACCACAGCCGCCCCTGTGGCTGACTCCTCCCTCCACACCAGCAAAGGCAGCTCGCTGAGCTCGGAGGGTTCGTGGTACGACTCGCCATGGGGGACTGGCGGCGAGCTGGCTGACAACGTGTTCGCCTGCGGGCGGAGCGTGAACAGCAGCGGGTACACCACCTCCTCCATCCGCACCGAGGAGACGTGCACCAGCAGCAGCTACAACACCTTCTTCTCCACTCAGGTGGATGATGTTTCGGCTGGATATATCTCAAGCGTTCTCTTTCCCGCCGCTGAAACCGGCGGCTTCCCCTCGGCCGCCACGTCCAACACCGGCTCCACAGAGGACAGCGGCATCGGGGACTCGGTGATCCTCCTGTCTGAGCTGAACTCCGGCCTGGTGTCGCCAGCCGCCGTGTCACTGGACAACGTTTACATGCTGCCCGCCTTCCCAACCAGCCTGCAGCAACAGAGGACCGCCTCCACGTCCTCAGCACTGCTGGATGACATCATCCAGGAGAAGGACGGGTCAGGAGGAGGCGCAGAGCAGCGCTACTCCTCCTCCACGCTACCCTGCCGCAGGGCGGAGCCTGTTAGCGCCGCCGCTGACAGGAACAGCCGCAAAGACTTCCTGAAGAGTCGAATCAGACGACTGAGCGACTGGACAGGAAGTCTGAGCCGCAAGAAGAGACGGATCCAGGTGAGCTCCCGTCATCACGCTGCAGGAAGTCGGCGGAGCCGGACGGCACGTTTGATCGAATCTTTGAAAAGTTGAACAAAGTTTTAACAAGCTCATTCTGTGATTCTGTTTATATCGACACGTCACGTGAGAATATTCCATCAAGCTTCAGTGTGTCGCAGAGAGGAAGTGACCTCAGTCTGCTGGCGGTAAACAGGAAGTGACCTCAGTCTGCTGGCGGTAAACAGGAAGTGACGTTTCCTGAAACCTCTCTGAGAATGAAACATCCAGCAGCCAGAAGCTGCGAGTCGTTGTTGGCGTGGGAGGGTTCAGTGTTCTGTACCGTCCAGTTAGAAAGGAAGGAGGAAGATCCTGTACACACACACACAGACACACACGCACACACACAGACACACACACACACACAAAAACACACACAGACACACACACACACACACACACACACACACACATGTGTTCCTCCTTTTCAGCAGATCAGATGAACACGCAGACTTTCCTTCTTAAACTGATCTGATGATGATGACAAAGTTAAACAACTGAACTTCTTCCTCAGGAGCCGTGCGGCAGCGAGGCCGGTGAGGTCTTCCTCAGTGAGGTGGACTCCGGCGCCCTGTGGTGGTCCAACCCTCTCCACATCCCCAACCAGAACCAGAGCAGCTGCCAGCTGCAGAACGTCTACGAAAACTACATGCAGGAGCTGGAGACGGGCTGCAGCCGGACAGAGCTGTCGGAGGCTGGCGAGGAGGACGAGGACGAGGAGGAGGAGGAGGAGGAGGAGGAGGCGGGCGGTGAGGAGCTTCTGGACATGGTGTTGGAGAAAGAGCATGGCGTGGTGCGACGGGCCGGCCGGCTCTCGTTTAAAACTCTCATCACTGTCGGCAAGGACAAGAAGCTGGAGCTGGTGACCCGCCGGAGGTGGAGGCACTACTGGGTGACACTGAAAGGTACCAGAGGACAGGAAATACACAACAATGAAGTATTATTGATAGTACAAGTTCAGAAATATAATAATTGTAATATTTTATTTATTTATTAAATATTTAACGATTAAAATGATACAATCATCTCCTCTCATATGAAATGTCTGACACATATGTGAGTCTTACGGGGGACAGAGGTCCATGTGTCCATGTGTCCCCATGTGTCAGCGTGCGTCCTCTGTTTGGACGCCGTCGTCCAGCTGACCGTCTCCTTGTCACCCCGTCACCTCGTCACCCGGTCTCCTCGTCACCCCGTCTCCTTGTCACCTCGTCTCCTCGTCACCCCGTCTCCTCGTCTCCTCGTCTCCTCGTCTCCTCGTCACCCTGTCATGATGTTGACTTCCATCATTGTCTCCTGTCAGGTTGCTCTCTGCTGTTTTACGAGATGTATGGGAAGAGCGGCGCCGCCGAGCAGGAGCTTTCTCCTCGCTACGTCCTGCTGGCTGACGACAGCATCGTCCAAGCCGTCCCTGAACATCCCAGGAGGGAGCACGTCTTCTGTCTGAGCAACGCGTACGGAGATGTCTACCTGTTTCAGGTGAGAGGAGCGTTGACCACAGCCGGAAGTCAGAGGGTCCATTTATTTCTGAAGTCTGTTTCCACATTCAGTTTCAAATGTGAATCAAAGTGTCAGCGTTCAGCAGGAAGTGTCTTGTTCTTCTGACTTGTTCTTCTCCGTCAGTGATGAATCCCTCCCTGACATGCTGAGTCGGAGCTCAGGTGACGACACTCATTTTCATGTATTGGGTCCCTGAGGTTCAGTAACCTCCATGCAGGAAGTGACAGCATGTGGCATCCTGACCTGCCAAAGGAGCTCAGAAGAAATGACTTTGATGGTGGAAATATCTCAGCTGGACCTCGACTCCGCAGATACACTTTGATTCTTTCTCTTCCTTCCATCAGGCCACCAACCAGACCGACCTGGAGAACTGGGTGACGGCCATCCACTCGGCGAGCGCCTCGCTCCTCGCCAGGCGTCAGGGGAAGGAGGACACGCTGCGTCTCCTCCGCTGCCAGAGCCGCTCGCTGCTGCACAAGATCGACATGGACGGGAAGATGAAGAAGATGGCCGAGCTGCAGCTGTCCGTCATCAAGGAGCAGAAGAACAGGAAGGCGGTGGAGAGCCAGGTCAGTGCGTCAGGTTCTCAACGTCCAGCAGAGGTGAAGCCGTCGTCTTCATCTTTCATCTATTGTCACATCGTCAGTGCAGAGAGACTTTTTATAAAGAAGACAAGTATATAAACAGAATGTGCACTTCCTTCTTCTTCTGTTTGTTTGAAACACTTTTAGTGAAGTTTGAATCATTAGAACAGTTCAAGATGTTCAGACCTGACTGGTTTTTAAAGCTCAGACTGATCAATGGGAGTGAGGAAGACCAGCAGCATCATGTCATCAGGTTGTTAGCATGTTAGCTGAAACCTGCTCTGTAACGGGGAAGTCATGACGCATCAAGCAGCCTTGAGTCTGGAGGTTCTGGCAGCTGCAGAGCTCACGTGGATTCCAGTTGAATATGTGTTCCAGATGTGCCAACAATGGAGCCAGATGAAGCTGCTGAGGGTGACCTCATGTTGAGGCGCCGACAGCGGCAGCAGCGTTACCGTGCTCGTCTCTGCAGCTCGGAGAAAGAACACGCACAGATTGTCTGAGTGCAGCTTGCAAACATCATACAGATTCAAAGATCTACTTCTCATTAAAGTGATAAGATTTATTAAAACGTAGCACCAACCGGGGCCGGGGCGTCGTGGTGCGTCGTGGCGGTGTGCTCCTGGTTCTGATAGTCCTGGTTCTTCTGTGTTCAGATCCAGCAGTGGGACCAGAACCTGGAGAAACTGAACCTGGATCTGTTTCGGCTACGCTGCTACCTGTCCAGTCTGCAGGGCAGCGAGCTCCCGAACCCCAAGGGTCTCCTCGCCGTGGCCAGCCGACCATCCAAGAGCATGCTGGGACGTCTGGGAGTCTTCTCTGTGTCCTCCTTCCACGCTCTGGTGAGTACGAGTGGAAATATCCCAGCATGCATTGCCAAGACAAACAGCAACACATATTTCATCTCCTGGATTGAGAACTGCTGCTGACATGACGCTCTGTTCTCAGGTGTGCAGTCGAGATGAGGCGACCTTGCGGCGGCGGCGGCGGCTGTCGGGCCTGACCCTCCGGGGGCGGGGCCTGCCGACCTCACTGAGGAGTCTGGACAGGCTGACCGGAGGCTGCGGGGATCAGGTGATGCACATTTAAATGTTTTCAGCTCATATTGATAAATCATCATCACATATCGTAGCGTACCGCGATGAAACGAGTAAGATAAAGATACGATATTTTATTCATGAAACTCAAAGATAGTCGTCCCCCTTTTCTTCTTCTTCTTCCATCTTTTACAATTCAGACGTTTAGCTTGTTGCTTTTCTGTATTTTGTTGCGTCAGCGTGTTTACAGCTGTTACATGTGAAAAACTCCCATGAAACCTTTTGTGGCTCCAGAGGGAGCTGATGATGTCACTGATGATGTCACGGAAGATGATGATGAGGATGATGATGTCACTCGAGTCTGTTTGGGTCGGAGGCTAACCAACCAGACCTCTGCTGGACGCTCGTAGATACAAGCTACAGTAGCAGTGGGGTTGCATTGTGGGTAATGTAGGCTAGCTGTGGTGACATCCTACAATGGACCAGGTCTCTGTATTTAGATGGAATTATGGAGGAGCTTGTTGCAAGAAACAAATGGAACATTTTGCTGTAAGACAAAAGAAAATGATGCGAATAATACTAATAATAAAACAATAATAATAAGGTGAAGATGATGAAGACGCATTGCTTTTGAAACACAAATAATCTGAGATCACGCAACAGAAGCCGGATGTTTGGTTTACAGTTGAAGTGTCAGTCTGGATTGAAACATTCAATTATTCTGATCTATAAAATATAAAAGTTGCTGAATCATCAGTTTCTCACACACATGGCATCTCGACGCCACATCCTGCAGCCGGCACGGCGAGGATGATGATGGTGTTCTGTGGCTCTCTGGTGGTCCTCCAACTCCAGACTGACTCCAGCTGCTCGGCTCCGACGGCACAAACCTGTAATTTCGGCGCAGCTCAACCCGTCATTTTTCCCATGATTCCCTGGGGGTCATGTTGCTTTGATCCAGAACTGAATCAGTCTCTTTTTTTCTTGTGGGACGAATCCTTTAATGGAGTTTAAATATAGACTGGGCAGTTAATTTGAGCTCACACACAGTGTGTTTGTGCCGCCCCCCCCCCACACACACACACACATCCTTGTACTTCATTCTGCTGTGTTGAACAGAATCCGAGCTGATGCGTCTGCTCGCCGTGTTGCGCTCAGCCCCGGCTAAAGGCAACGACTTGTTGCAGGCGTTTGTGATTCTGCCGATGTTTCAGTCCAGAATCTGCTGCCACCTGTCGCCCTTCGACCCCCCAGGAGGAGGAGGAGGAGGAGGAGGAGGAAGAGTCTTTATTCCCAGTTTGGCAGCTGGTTCATTCAAAGGTCCCGGAGCTTTTCATCCAACGTCTTTGTCCTCCCCATTAATCCCCCCCCCCCCCCCCCCCCCTGCTCTCCTGCTGCTGTCACATGACCTCCACCTCCTCCTCCAACCTCACACCATTGCGCCTCCTTGTCCGTCTGCTCCTGCTGGGTCATTTAGTAAACTGTCAGCCAATCAGAGAGCCGTAGCTGTGACACCTGTGGTAGGGCAGGATGTGATGTCACCAGAGGTGGGAAGTAACCAAGCACAAATAATCAAGTAGTGTTGTCAGGTTTGTGTACGTTGCTTGTATTTTGTACTTCATCTCAAACATGTTCATAACTTAAGTTTTGTGTGTATGTGTGTGTCTGTCTGTCTGTGTGTGTGTGTGTGTCTGTGTGTGTGTATATGTCTGTCTGTGTGTGTGTGTGTGTCTGTGGGTGTGTATGTGTCTGTCTGTCTGTGTGTGTGTGTCTGTGTGTGTTTGTGTGTGTGTGTGTGTCTGTCTGTGTATGTCTGTCTGTGTATGTGTCTGTGTGTGTATGTGTCTGTGTGTGTATGTGTCTGTGTGTGTGTCTGTGTGTGTTTGTGTGTGTATGTCTGTCTGTGTGTTTGTGTGTGTATGTCTGTCTGTGTGTGTATGTGTCTGTGTGTGTGTCCTCCTCAGACGCTGGACTGTGTGTCCAGACACAGGGAGGTGGCGCCCTCTGCTGGCCGCCCTGCAGCTCTGCAGGTGAGTCACTGGCCCATTTGTGAACTATTAACTGACACTATGTTGATGTTCCGGTTGTCGACAGACCGACATGAGTTCTTGAATGTCTCGGTGATGAGGTGTTGACTTTTCTCTCCTCGTGTCCGGCAGGTTTGTGACGAGCAGCCGCCGCTCGATGTTTTCACTCTGCGAGTCTGTCGTCCAGAAACTGCGACCGACTTGGGTGAGAAAATAACCGAAGAGTCCTGATGCAGGAGGATGGAACCGTCTCTGCTGCAGCTCTCACGCTGCAAACACTTTGTAGATTTATGTTTGAAGTTTGAAATGAATCCGAAGTGAAAGTCATCCTCCAAACGTCGTCTGTCCCCCGCAGGCTTCGCGTTGACGGGTCATGTGGACGCCGCCGGGAGGAGTCACGTGTTCATCAGCCAGGTCGACCCGCTGCGATGGTCGGCCAGAGAAGGTAAATCATCTGAACTTCCTGTTTGCTTTCTATGGTTGAAATGAAACAAACAGCAACACAAACAGTCCGGTCTGATTGGGCCGTCGGGCCTCGTGCAGAGGGAACTGTGTGAACGTGTCATAACGAAGATGATACATTCTGAGCTTCACCAGTTGCAGGAGAAACACTTCCTGTCAGCTCAGACGTCACCTGTGGATCAGTTCTGTTTAAACAAAGTTGAGACTCCAAAGCTTTGGTTCAGTTGTAGAAAGTGTCGGCGGCGTGCAGCTGAACATCAGCCGTATGTGTGTCCCATCAGGCCTCCGGGCTGGAGACGAGGTCCTGGCTGTGAACGGGGCCGCCGTGTCCAGACTGGACCTGGACCTGATGCAGAGTCTCTTCAGCCACCAGGAGCTCTGGCTGCTGCTCAGGAGAGACGAGTCTCATGAGTCTGGAGATCCCGCAGACGCCTGCACGCCGCCTCCTCCTGGTGGTCCGGACTGGACCGCAGGTATGAGCAGCCTCAGTCTGGTTCTGGGTTCTGGGGAGGAAGTTCTCTGATGGTCGTCTTCATGTGTTCAATTAATGTCACCTCATGTCGTCTGACTTTATCTTCCTGATCTTGCTGATGTCACAGATTCGTTGTCTCCTGACGGCGGCGTCCTGCCTCCTGATTTTGATGATGACGGCCAACAGGTGAGATTCATGGTCCGAACGCATGTTTACATTTGTGTGGCGTGTAAACAGGAAGCAGGTGTGATGTCACCAGCTTCATACAAACAGCTGCTTCAGTCTCAGAAATCCTCTTCCCACAATCCTCCCTGGCTCCTGCGGGGTCATGTGACCTGTGATAAGGCTGCTAATCCAGCTTCCCCACAGAGAGTTTGTTTGTGAAGTCAGGTCGGATTAATGGCGTCCACTCGTAGAACCGCAGGGATCTCTAGATGTTGTTCCTGACAGGCTCCTCCTGACCTTTAACCTCCACTGAGACGCCCCCACCATCTCGCTCTCTGGCCATGGGCGGTCTGTGCTGGGTGCTGCCACTGGAGGAGGAGGAGGAGGAGGAGGAGGAAGGCGAGGTGTTCCCCGGCGGCAGCCTGACCGAGCGTCTTTCGGGGCTGCTGGATGAGGCGGCGAGCTGCCTGGGCTGCCAGCGGCAGGCTGACGGCTGCATGCTGCTGGTAAACATGTTAGTCTGTGTTGGTTCTGGAGGTTTGCAGGTTTGTCGTGAGTCTCAGATGTAGAACGAGAATCAGATTGAATCGGAACCGAATCTGTTTCTGTTAAAGGGCGTCAGAACTTTGACCCGTCTCATTTACTTTCTGTGATCAGAGGCGTCCGTGTCACCAGTTAACCTCTGATCAGCCGCCGCGAGGCGCTCAAAGACTTCCTCCTCCTGAAATCCAACAACCGCAGCCCGGTGACAGAACCAGACAAATTTCTGATCCTGATCCATCTCTGTCCACCTTCAGAACACGGAGCAGGTGTACTCGCTCTACCAGAGTTTCCCAGAAGGCCGAGCAGCGGCGGCGGCAGCTGATGCTCCCAAGAACCCTTATAGCAGAGAGGCCGGCCTACAGCCCACAAGCTCCGCCCACCTGAGTGTGTGTCAGCGACTGCGCAGAGTCATCGAGGAGCTGGTGGACACTGAGAAGTCCTACGTCAAGGTCAGTGAGATACTGCTGAGAGGACTCCCAGTACTCCAACGCTCCCAGTACTCCAACGCTCCCAGTACTCCCCGTTTTAACGTGAACCTATGAGCAGGATTTGTGACATCACAGCTATTTTCAGCCAATCACAGTCCAGCTGGAGGAGATGTTGGTGACGATACGAGACTTCCTGATCAATCCGAGTATTTCATGTTTGTCATGTGTTCCAGGATCTGGTCAGTCTGTTCGACATCTACCTGACGCCGCTGCAGAGCGAGACCTTCCTCAGCAAGGACGAGGTCGGTGACCTTTCACCTCATCTGACCGATGACCCGTGACACTGGATCTTCATGTCTGATAAACCCTCTCTCCTCCAGATGGAGGCGCTGTTCGGCAGTCTGCCCGAGATGTTGGACTTCCAGAGAGTTTTCCTCCAAACGCTGGAGGAGAGAATCGCTTCCTGTCCAAACTTCAGCAGCCTGGAGACGCCGGAACAGTTCAAGGTGAAGATCTCTGTTCTTCAATCGCTGCGTCGACGTCTGTGATGTTCATCTGCTGTTTCTCTTCATCCTCAGAAACTCCTCTTCTCATTAGGAGCCTCTTTTCTGGACTACGCTGACCACTTCAAGCTCTACAGCGGCTTCTGCGCCAACCACATCAAAGTCCAGAAGGTTCTGGAGAGAGGTGAGGGCTCCCCTCGGTCCATCACAACACAGACCAACATGGGATCTGGTTTTGTTTGTCAACAGGAAACCAGAGACTCATCCAATGGTGGTTGTCTGTAACCATGGCGACATGTCTGAAAGCAAATGAACATTCTTCAGTCAGACGACTTTTCATGAAGTCAAATGCAACTTTTGAATCTTCTCGTTGATGCAGCAAAGACAGATGGAGCCTTCAAACACTTCCTGGAGGCCAGAAACCCGACCAATCAGCACTCGTCTTCACTGGAGTCGTACCTGATCAAACCGGTTCAGAGAGTCCTGAAGTACCCGCTGCTGCTCAGAGAGCTGGCGTCCCTGACCGACCATGAGAGCCCCGAACACACACACCTGACAGGTAGCACACACACACACACCTGACAGGTAGCACACACACACACACCTGACAGGTACACACACACCTGACAGGTAGCACACACACACACACACCTGACAGGTAGCAGACACACAC